>JABJVR010000033.1:258325-269534 GCA_025773905.1 Chitala chitala
GCCTCTCTCATCTTTTTAAGTGGGAGAACTTGCACAATTGGTGGCTGACTAAATACTTTTTTGCCCCACTGTATGTACATATTCTATATAGGTATTGCATAAAACAGAGCTATATTTTTAAAAGGGCGGTAGTATGGCAGTGTTTTGGGTTGTCCCCCACCCTCTCTTCTGTGTTTTCTCATTTTGACTGTGTTTTAGAGCCTAGAGATGCCACTCAAGCTGTGAAGACAACATTAATGTTAAAATATTTGTACCCTTGTTTTGATTTTTTGTCTCTTAGTTAAGTTTGCTGACCTCAATGGAACAAAATACATTACTTTTCACAGCAAATTGAGGCCTATGTCCTCATTAGCCCGGTCTGCAGGTGCAACACAACAATAGAGTTGCTTTATATTTGTTAAGGTACTGTGAGAGGTCTGTCCCATCAAGTTACCTGTTGGTGTTATATATTCAACTTTGTTAAAATCCACTCAATTTGTATACCCCTCCAACGTATTATTTATTATTTTACTATAACTGTCACAGTGCAGGCACTTTAATCTCTTTGATCTGAGAAGGCTTGGAAGGATAAATCTCTATTAAAGAGTTGTTTCAGGACATAACTGCCAAATTAGCAGATGTACTGCAAAGCAATAAATGTATCATTATAAGACAAAACAATATACCATCAACTTGTGAGAATGTCTATTTCCAAGTAACACACAGATGTCTTTTGACAAGCAATTGCATGCACGTGTGTCCCTGTTTGTTTTCAAATTAAGCAACACTATTTTCCAAATTGTGTCTGTAAAGTCAACCCTTCTCTGTCCATGCTATCACATGCCACAACAATTGCATTCAATCTATAAATTGGAACAGTATCATGTGCTGTTCTTTCATTATTTGCAATTGTTCATTTCCTTTTCTCTTATTTGAGCACTCAGGAAACCTTTTATTCTTCAGGGACAGTGTGGCCACAAACTTTCCTTTCCCTTTCCTTCCCTTCCCTTATGTTTATGAAAGGTACTGTATTGGGAAAGTCTACGCTAGGGTCTGAATAGCTTAAAATATGTATACATTTACTGATAAAATGTATTAGATTATGCAAACACAATTACTGAAAGTAAATCTGACCCACTGAAGCAGTCCACAGATGACATTTCATACATTAAGGAGGCTGACTCACAATCAATGCAAGAGCACCATTTTATTATACAATTTTATAATAAACACTTTTGTAATATCACACCTGCAGTACCATCAACTGATGCAAGCAGGTGTGAGACAGAAGCCTGTTGATTTATGTTACACAAACTTTAGACCAAGTAGGCATGTCTGGAAAGAGTCCAGTGGTTAGGGTGAGTTGCCAGTATACACAGTGACCACATTAAGCAACATACTGCCACTGTAAATCCTGCTAGTTCTCAAAGAGAGAAAACAAACTTGGTAATATCAGACCTCAAGCAGATGTCACTGGTATGTGGGAAAACACACAGCTGTCATTTTATAGAGCTCCTCTTTCATCATCCAGCCTCCAAATGTCATCTGTCAAATTTCTAGCCTTTTAATTGAATTGTCAAATGTACCCCATTACTATAAACCATTAAACAGGCTTCTGCATGTGCTAATAACATAAATCTTTTACTACACAAACAACACAATATAATGTCTAAATCAGTAAGTGATCTTGAGCAACGAAGATTATTACACTGTTTATGAAGGCTGTTAAGTGCATAGCCTCAAAAAGATGATGAGATACAATTGTTAGCTTGTCAGCTTTACTTTGATTGTAAGCAGGGCTGCTGCAAGAGTTTTTGGGCCTTATGAAAGATATTATATTAGATGTTATGTTAGGATACATTATGTTCTGTCGTGTTCTAATTTTGAGGGTCCCTACAGTCAAGGGCCCTTGGAGTTATCTTTACTTTGCACTTGTTAACGGTGCCTCTGAGTGTAACTGTATGTTTTGTGGAAGTTCTACCCAATCGAAAAATTGTGATTATAGGTTTTATTTAACATCAAACATTTAAACTAATTATGTTATTTTACCGAATCAGTTGTTAAATTATTGACATATAAGTAAAATAAGAAGTCACTTTGTGCTCATAAAGAAACAGATTTTTGATAATTTGTGAAAAAGCAAAACAGTTCTTTTGTTCTCAACTTCCAATATCCAAATACAGATAAACTATCTTGAATGTGTTGATCCCTGCAAATGCCATGCATAAAAATATTTAAACTGATAAAAAATTTAATTGTGGAAATAGCTTCTATTTACTAGAGGCATGCAAACGTTTAAGTAATGATGTTTGAAAGGAGGCCACCCGTGTTCACAGGTGGACGTGATGCTGTCAGAATCATGCATCGATGAGAGAACTGGTGCTCACTGGTGACAAGCCAATGATTAAACTTTGCACTGCATTTGGTTGAGCCTCCACAATATCCTGATTACTGCAGAGAAAGTATTATGGAGCAAAGACACGTGTCTGTCTTATCACCTCTTACGATAATTACAACTAAACATGTTAATGTTTGAAATACACACTGATTTGTGAAATGGACTCTGTGCTTGGTCACTGATTGTCAGGTTAGTCTTAGTTGTACCCTAAAATGCAGGACCAGTTTTCCCAATGTTTCAGCGTAAACTATCTTGGCCAACAGACATAGTAACTTGTATAGATCAAGTTACATATTTCCCATCATTTAAAAGTTCATTCCTGTCTTCACTTATCCTTAAACATCGTACTTATCGCAGATAAGAGGCCACATAGAAAAATGATCAAACACAGGAAACAAGACAGCTTGTTAAACAATAAACCACCTACGCTCCACTATGTTGTCCTTCCTCAATTTATAAATACTACCAATACACCTAACTTTGGATAGGTGTTTATTTAAGACTTAAAGGGTAACAATATTAAATCCAAAGTAATTTAATAATAATACCTCATAATACTTTTTTTAGGAATGAGACCTGAACGATACCTTTCTTTGTGTCTGCAACCTACAGTATTTAAATGTATATTCAAGTTATTGTTTCATCAAATACCACACTGCACATATTTTTTAAACAGCATTTAATAGAATGCTAATAAACACAAACATAATTTTATCATACGTACCGCATACACAAAACCTAATAGTTGCACATGGTTAAATTACACATTTATAATGAAGGCATTCTTTAAAATGTAACACTTGTACAAAGGGAACTACACAAAACTTTTTTTTTTCTTTTGTAAAAAAAAGCCATTTATAAATGTACAAAGATAAGGCAAAATGCAGTTTATGAAATATGATTGCTATCCAATGGTGTTAAAGCAATATCTTATTTTAAACAGGAATATCCAAGTTTAAAAACAGACCAAGCAGAACCACAGAAGTTCACTAATGCTTATCTATTTGAAACCCATTTCATACTGATATTATTAGTCAGTATGTTCCAGACATAAGGGGAAAAAAATCTGAAACATTTTCTTCAACACAAAGTCATTGCTGCAGTTACACAAAATGCAGTAAGTTGAATCATACGTCTTGTTCTTTGAACAAGCATTTAATTTATTATACTGTCACAATTTTAGTAACCTTGTAATTAAAAGCATTCGTTTTACTTGTAGGATATGATGGATACAACATTTTATTGTTATAGCTTTGACTGATTAATTCATACAGTGATTATATTAGAGCAGTAATACACTGATGTCTAATGAAATGTATTTTTCTTTTCTAATTAGATTTGTAATCTGTCTCTCATTTATTGTCTGCGATTGATTGATATTGTTTCAGTTTAGCTTCTTCCCAAACCAATTATACCTGACAGAAAATATTGAAATAATATTGATGTTATGTTTGAACATTGTTTTTTTTCTTTTTTTTTTTTTTTTAGAAATGTAAACCTTGCCAGCTACATTTATTTAGAAAATGAATGATATCATATTCAACACTCAAACTGAAAAGATCAGTCTAGTTTAATGCATACACACAGCACAAAAAAAGCTTGTTCCCATTTGAATTCTTTCAAACACAAGGACAATTTAAATTTAAAGAAGAATTTACATTTATAGCATTACATAAAGATAAATTGTCATGTGGTTTGGTTTCCAGTTAAAAACTCAGAAAAATTTGTTTACACACCAAATAAATAAAAGTTATACAAAAATGACTGCATCCTCTAGACATTTTGTAAATAATTACATTGTTTTCATTTTAGAAGATTTATATCCAAAACTCTCATACTAAAAATTCCTAGTATTTCATCAACTTTGCTGTGAAACATCCTTTGCAAAAGTCTAAATTTGAGTTTAAATTTCATAGCTTGATAAACCTGCCTGAGTTTTCCATCATGATATCTTGATACGGATTAAATTTTCTATGTGATCTAAATACTGTTTCAATATAAAAGAAATGTTGGTTCAGTAGAAATACTGAATCACCGACTAATTGCACTGCAAGTTTTACAAAACTATGACAGCTCTTAAATACTGTTCACAATTATGGTTTTAAGATTTTAATTTTTCTTTTCATATCAAAAAGATTAGGACTAGCCATCATCATCTATCCGTTTGGTATTTTTAAACAACTGAGTGCAACTAACAAGAATTATGGAGGTGTTAAAATTCAGACTGCTAACCTGAAACTGAACAAGCATTAAAATACAGCAAATATTATGTGTTGTAAGCATACATTTATGGGCATTTGAATGGCATATAGAGCTAACATTGCAACATTAAACGAGAATCCTTTTTAATAAAGGTTTTATTGCTGGTGCAAGGAGAAAAACATGCCTTTTTGGTAGTTTTGCTAGAGACCTACAATTGTTCCTTCAGCTGCTCACACACTGCAAGACCACCGTACACACAATAGCAGCACACAGCTGCTGACATGTTACCAAGATACATTGCATTCCACTATACAACCACAGGGAACATCTGCGTATCAAACTTCCGAATACCAACACCTATGCTGTAAGAGTTTATCTAGAAATCTTCATCAAATTTAAATTTGGTGCAAAATGACATATTAACAATTACGTGTCATGTACAAAAAGTGTGCATTATAATTTAAAAAGTTGATTCAGTTTTGTTTTACATGCAGGTTCTACTCCAAAGACAAATTTAAACATAAACCATTTTTAGACTACTTGTACTGTGGTGAGAACTAGATTAAATGTAAGCATGTACAATCTTTTAAAAAAAGAGAAAAAACATGTAAAAGTACCTTGGCACGTTCATAGTTAAGTGATCCTTGACAAACAATTGCAATTTATTAAAAAAAAAAATGAGAAGAGACACATTTTCAAATGTACAGCAACAACTTGTTTGTCTAGTGGTTTTTGAAAGACAGTGTTTATAAAAGCATGCTAAAACAGACACGTACATACATGAGCATGCAGCTGCTTTGGAAAGCCCACTGTGTTATACTGAAATACACTCATTAACTAGGATGAAATTAAGAACGAGACTAACTGCAGCCTTTCAATTCAATAGCCCACCTACACAAACAGTAAAAATTGATGCAGAAGATCTTCAGATTAATTAATTCAGATGATCTCTTTAATGGCTGCTCTTTGGAAGCACAAACACCAAACTGTGCACTTGAAATTGCTTATAAGAAAACAATTATTTTGCTTGCCACCAAAACTCCATCTTAAGTCAAACAATTGAGAAATGAATCGTTCAGCAAAATCTATTTTCGAATTGCATCACAAATGCAGGATAAAACCTTTCAGAATGTCGTCCACACCAGAGATTATATATACATTAATACATTTCAATACATAAATTTGTATGCTGCATACATAAACATACAACGATACAGGTAAAGCTATTCAGTTAGCGCTGTACTGTCCATAATGACTTGGGTGTTTTATACCATATACAGACAGGTCCTGACATACATAATTAATGTGTTCCACAAATCATTGCATAAATCAGTTTTTGTGTATGTTGAAATGCCCCCAAATGATATGTTGAAATGGAGTTTGTGTGTAATTGACGATAAACCTTTTCCTCCTTCTTATTCATATTATAATTTAATAATAATAATAACACCTCTAAATTGATCACAACATGTTTTTTTATATGCTGCTATACATTTACTACTAGCCATGGTGCCACATTTGAAATATTTCTTGGAAAAGTACAGATTTGTGTATGTCAGAATTATATATGTAGAGAACTGTCTGTGTTAATCATCCATCCATTCATCCATCCATCCAACCATCAGCAAACCGCTTATCCCAAACAGGAAAGTGGGTGACCTGGAGCCTGTCCTGGGCAAAAGGCAGGCTAAACCCTGGACAGGGCGCCAACCTACGTAGCTGTATTAAACACTTTAAATAAACTGTGATCACACACAGACAAACACACAGGTGTGTGTTTAGAAAACGCAATGCATTTGTAAAACATAAAGGATATGCATAGATTCCATCAAAAGATTTATCAAAAAGATGTAGCAAGAAAATATTCAGATCAGGTTTACACAATATGACAGCATGCAACTTTTAATATCAATGCCAAACTATTTCTGGGAAATAATTGGAATTATAGCTTATATGTAACTAAAAGGTTTTCGTGTTTCTGACATATGCTGAGCCATTAGATTTGAATGGAACCTGAAAGAACCAGAAGAAACCTTGGTTGGTACAACCAATTCAGCAGGTGTTGAAGTCACTCGCTCGGGAAACTGTCAGGCATCCTGCAGCTTGTGGAACAGAATTGGCTTCGACTTGCCAGCAAGTATTTTTGGCACCTGCACAGAAATGATCTCCGATATCATTTCGGGAAAGCTGACCTTCATGGGGAGGGACTGGGCTTGGACAAAAAGGTCAAATGTAAACTGCTGAAGCTTTCTCACAATCTGAAAATGAGGAAACAAAGTTGTACTATTAATAGTTGTTAAAATAACCTGCAGTTAATTGGAATGCACTTTTGATGTTCTTTCACTTTTTTTATTAAAATGTAATATTTTCAGGACTCTGTTGGTTAATTTTGGGTCAACTTCATAGAGGTTGGAGCATGCATGCATTACCTGAACAATGAACTTACTGTGTAAGTAAAGTACAGCCCTCTCTGGGTATTTACTGAGGCAGTAAACGTACATTAGAAAATGTACAAAACCTACATAAGACCGCTAAAGGTACATGTGGAACCTCTTGGAAATAAAACTTAGTTATTTTACCCCAAGGTTATCTGATGTCCCTGCCAATGTGCTAATAGAGGTATACATTTTGTAGTGTTTTTTGCCATGGTGAGAGATGATTATGCTCTGACCGGCTGGAGGGAGTCCATTAGACGAGTAAGCTGGAGGAACCTCTGGGAACAGTTAGTCTTCCTCCTGCAGCTAATCAAACGGTTCAGCTCGTTGATGTAGGTCGTCCGCAGCTCGTCAAAATACTTCTGGCTCTTAAGACCTTCGACTGGAACTAGAATGAAACCGACGGTTGGGAATTAACTGGCTCTACATCCACATTGTAAAGAATGGAGGAAAACACATTTCAAGGTTTTAAAAATGAATGCAGATTAAAACAAGACCATTTGCTTTCTGGAGTTTTCTCCTAACTGGTGCCGTACACTGAACAATGACTTTGGGATGAAGACCTGTTTAACTGTCAGTTTGATATGATGCTTGAGTCACACAGACCCAGTTAATTCTCAGTCCACAAAGTAAAAATTACTGTTAAAAGCACAAATGTTATCGGTGTGTGAAAAGTGAACTGCAGAGCTGTTATTTAGTATAATACATAGGTTCTAGTATGTTAAAGTACTACTATTAAGAATATATTTCACACTTTATTTTTCATTGTTATGAAATGTATTCCTGTTACTCACTGATGCTGAAGAGCAGCAGGGCTTTCATGCACAGGAATTCCTCCTGAGTGACCTGAAGCAGGACGAACTCCTGAGACAGGTGCCTCATCCGGATGCAGTGCTCGTACATGTTGGAAATGTGCATCCGGCGGCTGTGCGATCACACGTCACGTTAACATGCTGAGAATTTACCCCTTGGTCTTCTCAGTATTATTCTGCCAGTCGACATGCATCGACATGCACACGGCTCCCCTCTGTAAGAGCCACGCCACTGTGCCTAGCTCCTGGTTTCCTTAAATACTTTTCTGCCAGTAGTAGTGCAGTATCCCTTAGGTTAAAATTATAGTAACAATACAAAGTGTCTCCATAAAGTACATTTATATTTTTACACAATTGTTTAAGATAAAATCTTGCTTTTGCATAGGTATTCAAATAGTACATGCATGATTTTTGAGGCACATTGTTGCGAACGGCACTATATAAAATATAATTAAATTGAATTGAATGATTATTGCTTATGTATTCTGTCCACATCTACAGCACACACACACACACACACACACACACACACGTTTTCCATGTTCACACAGCACATGCAGTGGCCATTTCCCATTTATGCCAATAAACACACACGTTATAGCGCTTCAGCAATTGAACCCATAAATTATACAAATTATATGCTTCAATAGCATTACAGTACAACTGCTATTTAGTTTAGCATTAAACAATACAAAAATACATACATTTTAATCAAACATGTCTATCTAAGAAGACATTAGACAGTGTTGATATTTATTAGATGTGTTACAGATGCACTTACTCATTGAACACAAGGTCTGGGGCAAAGTACAGCATTCTGGCATTCATGTTCTTGTAGGACCTCCATCCCAGTGCAAACACCATAACTCCCATCCAAGTGTGTTGGATAATGCTCATTTGGTCATCCACATGTAAATTTCGAAATCCTGTTAAAAGCAACAATTGCAAAAAAGAAACAAAAAAAATTATGTATAAAAATATTTTTATCAATGATCAAGACTTAGAAAATACTTTTCGTATTAGTAAGTGTAATAAATGTGTAAGTTCTACTATTGCTTTCAAGCATACTCCTCTATTTAGCGCAATATGTGTACTTAATCATAATTTTTAAAACAGCTGTGAAAAGTGAGTCGTATAAAAACAGAACAACAGATGGGTGACAAATAAAAGAAAACTACTGTAAAGTAATTGTCGAGAGGCTGTTCTCACTGACACAAGAGCTGCTCTTCTGCTTTTCCTTACATAATCACACTGTATCGGTCACCACGTCCGACCCTGTTTACTGATGTCTTTCTCACAGATCTAAATGCAGATGCCACTTTAGTCACTGTCGCTGCTGAAACACGAGCCAACTGAGCAGTCTTTGTGACTGAAGCTCCTGCCATCCAGGCTCCATTAATGAACCCTCAGTCAAAGTTAACCATCTTGATCCAAAATCAGAATCCCTGGACCTGCTCAGCATTTTTAAATGTGCCACAGGGCATAACTGAATGTTCATTACACAGTTGTACCATGTAGTGCACCTGTGTATAAGCATCTGCATTTCTTATGTTTCTCCATTCACTCCTTCCGATTTGGTGAGAGAAGTTTGGTGTCATGTAGAAACCCTGTGTAAATACAACTACTTTGTTTAGTGGTGTTTGGGTTAGGGGCCCTGTCTATGTTTGCACCACACAAAGAGTATAATTGTGTAGCATGATAGGGTTAGAAATGAACACCATTTTTGTATTTCTGTTTCTGAACATGTCAGTGTAGACAGGTGTGGGATTTTTATTTGGGGTCATTTTGTAGATAGTAAGTGGTGTATATTTCTTTTACAGATTGCTGTGTTTTGCTTTATTTTTTGTTTTGGCTTTTTATTTTATCTGGTTTCTCCCTTCCTTTTGTTCATTCATTAATAAAACCATCCATTTTGTGTTTTACTGATTATAAATCACTTAGTAAGTGAGCAGACAATAATCTCATTTTCATCTCATCTTCATCTGTGTCTCACTGTCTGTTAAAGTTTTACAAACTGGTAACATGCACCAATACCAAATAGCAAAAAAATGTTTTGCAGTTTGTGAAAATTGAACTGCTGAAAGACCAAGAGCATTGGCTCAAGCATTGGCAGGGGCCAAACCAGACCCTAACTGTATTCACATGAAAATGTTTGGAGATAACTAAAAATATTGGTAGAGACAATTTTGTACTCCCATTATATTAGGGACATCCATACCCAAATCTATGCCCATGTATAGCATTTGTTTTTTCTATCAACTGAGAAACTTTAACGTTTCCTTTATATATATTATATATATATTTGTATTGTTTTATATATATATATACAGTACTAGCCCTACATATAATATGTATATTTTTTATTACTGAATGTTATGTTTAAAGCAAATCTACAGAGATAAAAAAAAAAATCTAGAGAATTTTAGATTAATATCCAATCATCCATCTCTTTACATGTCTGTCCATATTTAAAAGCTGCTATTTGGCTTGTGATAGACTTATTTCCCAGAGGGCTGCTTGGCTGAGTCCCTAATTATTATCTCTAGAGGGAAATTAGTACAGAAAGTAATTGCCTTTTTATTTAATGTTGTTAAATCAGTAGAATAACATTTTCAAATTAGCACCTTTAAATTTTATTGTCTTAATGTTAAAAGTCAATTTCATTGCCAGCAATTCAGTTTTTACAATATTAAATATATATACAAAGAAATACAGTTTTTCATTATTATTGATCCTGTTTACTCAAAATATGGTAAAATGTGAATTTTGTTACGACCTGGTCTACGATCAAATCGTAACATAAAACACGAGGACATGGTATGAAGCGAAAAAGAGTTTTTATTGTGAACAAAATGGTAATGTTCTGAGAAGATGTTGAACCAAAACAATGTGCATTATTTACAAGACACGCTAACAAACTTATAAACCACAAAATAATAAACACTATAGTTTGACAAAAGTACAATGACTGGAAAACGACTGGAGTGTCTGAGAATTATGTGTAGTAGAATTACCTCAACAAGCACCCTTTAAGACTTAAAATTCTCTTTGCAATTCCACCTTAAAAACAAAATTAGCAAATCTAAACAATGGAATCAAATTCTCTCATGACCGGGAGCCCCCCCGCACTCCGTTGACGACTTCTGCTCCGCCTAAGAAAACGCGTCTCCTGTGGAACGTCCAACTGGGACTCGCCTTCATTTCCTGATGTCAGTCTTCTCCGCAGACAGCTCAGGACAAAACAGCATAGACACTTCAAAACTGAAGTCAAACTCCTAACACCACAATGTCATACTATTTCCATCACCACAAAAACAAACACATAAGGTTTGTAATCAAGATTCATTAGAGCTTAAAAACGCAATGGCCACTGTATTTTCTTA
>JABJVR010000033.1:282223-314509 GCA_025773905.1 Chitala chitala
CTGGGTGTCCCCTGCCCTGCACCCTATGTGCTCTGGGATGGGCTCCAGGTTTCCCCGCGACCCTCACCAGGAATAAGTGGTTAAGATGATGGATGGATGGATATATATATATGAGTCGTGAGAGAGAGCTATCATTGGACATTTCATGTCCTCTCCATCAGTTAAAGTCATTACATCATTTATAACTGTAGTTAAAGTTGTTTTGTTTCAGAGGTCAGATTGAAACATAAATGTATTTAGTAAACTGTTTGCATTCCGGTGTGACTGAACCTGTTTTGCAACAATTGCAACAAAGTGAGAGATGTGAGACTTAAATGGTTTGGACACGTGCAGAGGAGGGATACAGAGTATATAGGGAAAAGAGTGCTGAGGATGGAGCAGCCAGATAGAAGAAGAGGAGGGCCAAAGAGAAGGTTCATGGAAGTAGTGAGGGACGACATCAGAGAGGTTGGGGTGACAGAGGAAGGTGCAGAGAACAGGCTGGTATGGAAAAGGATGATCTGCTGTGGCGACCCCTAGAGGGAGCAGCTGAAAGGGGAAGTGCCATAACTGCTACTTTAAATTGATCAGGTAGAACAGCTAAAGCCAGGGATGGGTTCAGTATGGTAACTAATGGTCCCACAAGTACATTCAGAGAACCAGTTGAGTTGGAATGGAGTCTGGCAGTCAGGAGGTAGATTTTATCTTAATTTTCAAACTTTATAGTTCAAAGGCAGGGGTGTTAAAGTATGACTGTGGAGGGCCGCAGTGTATGCAGGCTTTACTTTCAGTCAGTACTCATACTAAAATGAATGAACTATCTTGATTAAATTAAATATCAGTTACATAGTTGCTTCTTTCCACTCTTCCTCATCTTCCTGATCATTAGCATCTCCCTGTGTTCAGTTGTCTTAATCCACTGAGAGAAAATGAGTTATAAAGAAAAAAAGTTTAAAGTGAGACTTGTGGTTTAAGATCTGCTTTAATCTAAAACATCACACATTACAGTATCACTCTACAGCTTCAGCATGGTGTTTAATTGTAGTGATTATTAAGAAGAGATTGATTAAAATATTCCATAACTGTAAAAAAATGTTTATCATCAGTAAGTCTTTGCCATATTTTATAAAATATTAATAATACAAAAAAAAGTTTGTTGACAATTTTTGAATTAATTATTATTCATCAAAATGTTAATAACGGTTATATTGACATTAAGGTTCAATTAAAAGCAAAAATTATATTAAGCAAAACCCTGCAGCCAGTGTGCCCTGCAGGACTATGGGTGGTCATCTGTGCCCTACACTTACAGTGGGAGCAGCAAGGAGCAGCAATACTACCCAGTCAGTCACTATTCAGTTATTCTGATCACATGTGAATTTTCTCAGCTGATCCCTGAGCTAACGGTGGAAAATACTCAAGTCTGTTTGATTCAATTACAGACTGACAGGTTGGTATCCTGAAAATGCAGAGGATGTACAGTGAAAAGCCCTACAGCACTGAAATCGTACCTTCTGCTTGTTTGAAGCAGCAGGAGTGAAAGCGCTGCTTTGATGTTATTTTGACAGAGGACTAGTGTAGACTGTCTTTTATACAGGCACAGTACACCTTAGTTTAATCTGTTATACCTCCTTTCCATAACCTTCTGACGTTGTCCCAAACACTAGGAGAAGTATCAGTTTTAACTGTCATTGTACAATTCTGATAAAGAACAAAATTCTAATTCTAAAACTTGGAGAACACTTGTATTACTAACATTTGCAGCCGGCCTGCAGTTTTCCACCGAAAAAAAAAAAAAAAACCACTGACCTGCAGGTCAGCCAGCCCTAATAAAAATCCATGCACAAATTCTGGGACCTAATAAAGTAAATATATTTATTTTCTACAAGTACTTTGGTGATGCATCACATAAGTCTGTGACCTAATTTGGGTCAGTGGGCTACACAAACTGAAGATACCGTGTGTACTTGTGTGTAAGCTGGGAAATGTAGGTGTAAAAATAGACGATAAATACATGGTTAGCTTATTCAGCTGCCTATATATAATATTTCTCTAATGCTTGTGGACATAGAATTTGATCTATAAAGTACATGTACTGAATAGCTCATGATGATCTCAAGTCAATGCTTTGGAGTGGAAATGATTTTCTGTGGCTAATGATATTTGTGTGAAATAAAATGATTAAATTAAAGAGAAGGTATGTTCTAAGCCTAATTTATTTATTCCTTAAGCGTTATAATTTGTGGCATTCATTTTATTTGTTAGAGATGTTGGAATCAGGCTACATCTTCTGTAGAGTTATTAAAATTAACAATGTCTGCATGGGAAAAGGAGACAACTGCACCCTGCTATATATAGAATCCTCCCCCCATATTGTGGTTTTAGTTAATGGTAGTGAGCCTCAGTCCAATGATATTAAAAGCAAAATACCACAAATAAACAATTCAAAAGTTTTATCTTACATGCCAGGTCCTGAATCACCCCTTCATCCGGCGTGTTGCCCACACGTTAGGGACTTAAAAGCCAAAGCTTTGGTTATATATATAATAACTGTTACAGATATAATAACTGTTATTTTGTAATTACAATATGTTGTTATAATTGTTATATTTTATTACTTAGTTATTTTACTTTATTACTTAGTTATTGTGGTTAGTCTCTTACTGTGCCTTATTTATAAATTAAACTTTATCATATGTATGTACTGTATGTATGTATGTGTAGGGAAAAAATAGTTTGGCATTATCCATGGATCGCACTAATCCACAGGAGGGTATGGAAAATAAGGGGGGGGGCTACTGTACTTGTTATATTTTATTACTTAAATAGTTGTGCGTTATATACCCAAAGACACTAGTACACACCCTTTTACTGTTACAGCTGTGTAACTAGGGTTTCATGTCTGCTAAGTTCTGCTCGCACGTCTGTCTGTGAAGCATTCAGATATTAAATGGGTCTCGTGTTTTTTTCCTGCAGTCCAAAAACTCGGGTTTGATCTGTTGGTGAACTACTGGTTGCAATTGAGTTTGTGGTTGAATATTGCTGGATTGCACGGCTGCTGCCTAATTATGCTGTAATTCATAAACTGTTTCAGTGTCTCAACACAAATAGTAGTGGACCGTGCCAAAAAGCCACAAGGAAATTGCATGTAAATTAGAGGGAATTTTTATTCTTCATTTTGGTCAATATTTTTTTTTTATTATACTGCCACAGAAGCTAAAGAATACGGTGCCCTGTTTGGATATTAGACTTCCTGCACCCTTCAAATGTGGCTTTCTTAATCCTCTCTAGGTGTCCATCTGGGAAAGTTGCCCAAGGCTTTGGTGGAATCTCTGGCTTTAAAGCTAGACCCTTCATTTCCTGGGGTGAAGAACTACCAGCAGGTGGCACTGGAGCTGGGCATTCCTCTGGATGTGCTGGCGGGCTTGAACGGGTTCGCTCACGTGTTCCATTACCTCTCCTCTTGCACCTTGTGCACAGTGTCTGACCTCATCAGCACCTTCTACAACCTTCAAAGGTTAGATGTCCTTATGATGCTCTGTGAGTATGCTACAAAGAGCCAAACTAGCAACCTGTACGTGCAAAGTCTCAGTCCTTGAGGACTACGGTGTGATGCTAAGTCCACTTCAATGTACGCATTAGACCCCTAAAATAGAACAAGACACAATCTGAATGACACTGGTTTTGATTAATTATGCATAATGCTATTTTCATTTTTGTGTCAGATTAAACTTTTTCTAAAGTAGTCTTTTGAAACACTGTACTAGTGGGCATAGTTCTGTAAGATGTTTATGTTTATTGTAGTTCTTTCTTTGGTGTGTTTCACTATGTGATGTTGTTTATTGTAGTTCTTACTTTGGTGTGTTTACTATGTGATGTTGTTTATTGTAGTTCTTTCTTTGGTGTGTTTACTATGTGATGTTGTTTATTGTAGTTCTTTCTTTGGTGTGTTTCACTATGTGATGTTGTTTATTGTAGTTCTTTCTTTGGTGTGTTTCACTATGTGATGTTTATTGTAGTTTCTTTGCAAAGATGTAGCATTAGTGTTGTCATGCTCAAATTCACTTTTCACTTGAAGAGAGAAACTACTGTTATTACTCATTAATTTACTAAATGCTTAACAACTAACACTTACTAAGTGAGAATTTAACAAAGTAATTTCATTGAATGATTTGTGCATACTTAAAACTCGGTCACTGTTACTGTGAAGGGCAGTTTACCGTGTATACTGCTTGTGTTTTATGCAGTATGGCGCCTTATGGATGTGAGGTAACGGGTTTTGCACACAGAACTGTAGGAGCTTAGAACAATTTTGACATGGTAGCAGCAAATTTGTTGGTATCCAATTTTTGCACACAAAGTTATGAGTATTTAAAAATTACACTAGAAATTTTGAGTCTTGCAGAATTTGTTCGGAATAAGCTGCAAATATATCGTACAATTCAAACAAATCCATCCATCCATTATCTTAACCGCTTATTCCTGGTGAGGGTCGCGGGGAAACCTGGAGCCCATCCCAGAGCACACAGGGCGCAGGGCAGGGGACACCCAGGGCAGGGCGCCAACCCACCGCAGGGCAGGGGACACCCAGGGCGGGGCGCCAACCCACCACAGGGCGCTCATATATTCCATTTTGATTTTCTGATTTTGTGCAAATCAGTAAAAGATACGCATAATCAAAATATAAATTATTAAATGTGACTTTAGCTTTGTGTTAACATTTGGCCAATGAGTATGTTTGCAGAATGATTCTGTAAAAATGTTTACCTTTTTTCTTTGTTTGACGTCACAATTGAAAATTCCTGATAAAGTGAGGAAAGCATTTCATCTGAACAGATACAATCAGATTCATGTTGTTCTAAATGTTCAGTTGTATTTAACAGCCACTGATTAAACAAAATTGCTTAATGTTTACCACATACAAATATGGTGACTGAAAATGTAAAAGTATTTTCGTAAGGAGTTACGGTGCATCGTCCGCACACCATCAAACTTAATCAGAAATGCATAATTTCAAGGTTCAAGTTAGAAACAAAAGTCTTCACAAACAGAAAATAGTACTTTTAAAAAGCTAATGCTATAAAATACATCCCAGCTGTTGAATACATACTAATTAAGGCTTGGCAGGTTGCATTTGTATTCACCATTATGATGTTGGTTCTAATTTCTTTTTTTCCCAGAAACCTCATTTTTGTGTGTCTGTGTATCTCATTGATTTTTATACATTTTATAAAATATATATAAATGTATATTTTTATGAAAGCAAGTAATTTTTGTTAAAGGTATTTTTCTATCAATAAAAAGAATTAAGGTGTTTACTTCTAGGTGCATGTCTGCTTGTCTTTTAGGAGTCAGTAAATCAGTACAATATTTTCAGAAATGTCTAAATTTTCAGAGCGTCTAAATTTTGAAAAATTTTGAATCATACCATTTTTGGTTGCATACTTCATAATACAAAACTTGTTAGGATTCATTTACAAAAGTATAACTTGTAAATATTCTCAACACTGGTATATTCACCTTTTCACCAGGAGCTCTATTAAGCTATATATCAGTCTATAGTCAACAGGCTGACACATAAAATTGTCACTTAGTTTTTGTGATAGTTTTTATGCTTCCTTTAGTTCAGTAATTTTTTTAATGCAAACAACATGGTACAAGAAAAAAGTGATGTTAATTTTCCTCTTCAGTTACACTTTTATTATGGGTTATGTTGTAAAAATTTCATATGAGAAAGGTTGTGTCCTATGTTCCCACAACATGCATAGCCAAAATCCAGAGGAACTTTTATTCACATGCAACTACTGTTTGTTTTCGTGTGTGTGTGTGTTTGTGTGTGTGTGTGTGTGTGTGTGTGTACATTATAGAATCTCAAAGAACCTGAGTCATGCAACATGGCAATGATGCTTAACAGTTGATTGTACTACAGAATAGAAGCATTTCCTAAAATGTTACAGGAGGTGAAGCAGTTTCTGCAAAACAATAATTTTGTAACGTAACGTCACCCAGGTGATGTTATCTGGCAGGTTATCCTGCTAGCAGTCATTGCAACTGCATTTCTTTCTTAAAAGTTCAAAATGTTTTGCTAGTCATCCACCTAGCTTCTTCAATCCGATAGAAGTCAGTAGGACATCCCAAATTTATCCTTCAGGGTGGTTTCCTTAAGGCTTGTTAGGTGGACAATGGAAAGGTTGTTGTAGGGGGAGAGTCATTAGGATTTATGGCTCCTAAATTTCTCATAGGGACAGGTGGCAACCTGGAAATAGAAGTGTGCAGAAAACCCAAACACACAAAGCAGTACCTTTGGCTTCACTTCCACCACCTCCAGCAATACAAATTAAGGGTCATCAGGTCGCTACACCACTGGGCAACAAAACATCTCCACCACACTGTGCTTTAAATTTATTACATGTCAGTAGCATAACATAAATAAAGTGCAGTTTAAATCAGGATCCACGGGCTTTCATACACTGCAATGTAATCAGAAGGTTATCTAAACGTTCTGGAGAAAAACACTTTCCATTGTCAGTAACCTCTATCTCACTCTCAGGTAATGAGTACTCCAGCAAGACAGTGAGTCTAAACATGCATCTACAGCACTGGATGAGAAAACACTGGACTACTGTTCTTACGTGGCCTGCTCTGAGTCCTGATCTGAATCCAACTGAACATTTAGGAAAGAGCTGAAACTCCAGGCTGGGATCATCAGACATGAGAGGGAACTACAGCAGGTTCCTCAGGAGGAGTGAATTCTCATTCAAAGCGACAAAAAGCATTTAATTGTTGTACACTCTTCAAAGCAATAACTGCAAAGTAGTAGGACAAGGGTCCCAATATTTCTCTCAGTGAAATTTTAATGCCATTTGTTAAATGAAAACTTTTATTTTTTTAAGTGTCTGCTCTATTACATATGAGTTAGTGAAGACGTTCAAGGAAGCTGATGTTGTGAGACGGTACCCAGCCTTCACGGGGAGTTTAGACCCTTAACCACAACACGCTCCAGCTGGTAGGTCAGCAGTGGTGGTGAAGACTCACTTCAACCCCAGACCTCCACCTCTAGTCTTACTTTCTATGCCATAACCAACAGGAGGCTCTTTGTGATGTCTTTTCAGTCCTGCACATGGCTCCTTTTTCTCCCTTTTACATTTATCATGTTTATCAATTACACACACCATGTAATTACCTCCCTAAACAATAAGCTGCATTTAAGGTACTAAAACTGAACTTGTTTCAGAAAAGGTTTTTCCTTTTCCATTACAAAGATGCCAGAATACTGACATAATGACCATGTACCTATTATGCTTTATCAAAACTAATGTTATATTTTCAAAAACCTGTTCTGAGTATTTTAATATGATATACTGTAATTAATAGTGAAAATGTAATTTTGAAACATATCAAGCTTATTTGATGTTCCTCTCTGTGTAACATCTGTGTAACATCTCATGGAAAACTTTATCGCTGTGTCAGTTTTAGCGGTACGTGTCACGTGACCAGGTGTTTATTCATGTGGTTGCTGTTAAACTCACAGGGATTACTGAGTGCACAAAGGTGAATCCAGTGAAGATAACAGTGATTTACTTGGTAACATTAACATCAGGCAAGAGCCTGGGATGGTATTATTCATATTCCTGAGGCACGTAGTCTGAAGAGATGAACGGCTGGCCTGAGGCATAAGAGGCTGTAAGACTCTCTACAGTTTTGACAGCTGAAAGTTCTCCCCACTGATTTAATGTGGACTTTGAGGACGTCGTGAGCATTCTGAGGTAAGAAGCCCATGGATGCAGAAATCCCCCCAATGGTATTTTTCTCATGAACCTTTTCTAAGAATGGTATCATTTTCAAACTTTTGGTACTTAGGGGTTCAAAAACTGCATATCACAAGAAATAAAGTAGAAAACAATACTTTTTGACTTGCTAACACTGAGTAGTATACACACCTTCCATTTCTGTTGTTGTAATCGTCATCATCGTGATCATCAATAGCAATTACACAGCTATTGTAATTACAAGCAAGCTTGTGCAATATATTGCATATCCAGCAGATGGCAGTAGAAACATGACCGCTTGCTGAAAAACCAGGGACAGGCTAACAACTTTTGATGAACATTTAAGTATAATAAAATTGATATGTGGGTGTGTATTAGATTAAATTACATTAGATTCGATTGCATTGTGCAGAGTACATGTATAAGCCAATGAAATGCAGTTAGTATAAAGTGTGCAAGTAAACAAATAAAAGTCCTGATTTGACGTTATATGTACAGAAGGTGCAGTAAGTATTATAAATAAGTTGTATGTAGTAACTATACATACAAACCGCATATATGTGCAGTAATACATCTACTACATGACATGCTGAACAGAAAATTCACATACGTGTCAGTATACATGTACATACATATTACATACAGATTGCATACAGATGAAATGTACAGTAGTGTAAGTTATGGGCAGTGCAGAGCTTTATTCGGGATGAAGCAGTACAGTAAAGTGAAGAGACCATGCAGCAGCGTAGTGATGAACCATGACCATGTTCAGTATGGAAACAGCCGCAGGGCAAAGCTATTCCTCAGTCTGTTTGTGCAGGTGCTGAGGCACCTGTACAATCTTCCTGATGGGAGGAGAGTAAAAAGTCCATGACTAAGGTGTCTTTAAGAAAGTCTTTCACCCTTTGAAGGCAACATTTCTTATAAATGTCCCCAACGGGGGCGGCTGAGTGCAGGTGGTGCATTAGATCATTTTCATCACCCGCTGAAGGGCTTTCTGATCTCATGTAGTGCAGTTTCCATACCACACTGAGATGCAATTAGTATGGATGTTCTCAGTTGTACTGCAATAAAGGTTCACAGCATCCTGAAGCATGGGTGGGCTTTCCTAGTCTTTTAAGAAATATAGATGTGGTTGTACCTTTTTAACCAGGATGAAGGAGTTCGGGATTAGATGAGGTTCTCAGAGATGTGGTACATAAAGCTTGGTACTTGCTCAACAGCAGCTCTGTTGGTATGAATGAGAGCATAAATATCATTTCCAGCCCTTCTGTAATCCACAATTTCACCTTGTTTGTTTTCTTGGTGCTCAGTTCCAGGTTCTTGTCCTCACACCATGTGACCAGGAGCTGGATCTCCTCCCTGTAGGCTATCTCATCAATACCTCTGATCAGGCCTATTACCGTGGTGTCCTCTGCAAACTTGACAGTGGTGTCAGAACCATGAACTGATGTGCAGCCATGGGTGAAGAGGACGTAGGAGAGGGGACAGTATACGTCTTTGAGGCATTCCAGTGTTGAGGGTGAGACTGCAGGAGGTGAGGTTGTTGAGTCTCATAGACATCGGTCTGTTGAAGGAAACGGCATTGGCACAATGGTAAATGACTTGAAGCAGGTAGGAACAGCTGCCTGAGCTAAGGACAGGTTAAAGATGTCCGTGAAGCTGCCCCACACAGGCTCTGAGCACTGGGCCTGGGATGCCATCAGGGCCATCTGCCTTCTGCGCAGCCATTCTGCTGAGGGTAGCACACACCTCAGAGGTGGAGAATGAGAGTGGCTGCTCACCAGGCAGCTGCTTCGGCTTGAGCATGGGCTCCTTGTTCTCGTTTTCAAAATGAGCACAGAAGTGGTAATGCTCATGGAGGAGTGAGGCGAAGCTGGTTAGAGGCACTGTGCTAAGGGTTTAAAAATCTGTGACAGACTGAATGCCTTCCCATGTGCATCAGGTCTGCACAGTGCGGCAGAAAAAAGTAAAACTAAAACAGAATTGCATACACATTAGTATAAAGCAAATCACTTATAAACAGGAAATATGCAATAAATGCATTGCAAATTAGAAAAATGGCTACTTATGTATTCATTTCAAATTTCCCCACAATCAAAACATATTGCATAACATAGAATCTCACAAGAGTTTAGTTTAAACTATACTCACAGACTACGCCTCAAAGAGTGTTTGGTGGATAAACATAGATGCAGTTGTTAACCTCAATTTGTAAAATGTCTGTCTGCCTTCTTATGCAATGAACAAAATTTTAAGTAGCACTAGGAGACAGTACAACTAACAGCTCCTCCTGCTGGTCAAGAATAAATATTGCATCAGTATAACAACCAGAACAGTTTCTGAGGGTCTGCAGGTATTTTCTCAGTTAAAAGTGTCTGCACCTCTTCATTGTGCCAGTTGTAGTGTTACTTGTTAAATAATAACTCAGATAAAATTTTTAATAAAATAAAAACAACATAAACCACCAGCAACTAAATCAACTGAACAGCATTCTCACCACTCAGCCCTAACAAAAACAGTGATATGAACGTACATGATGGAGTTCATATTATTACTTGGACAATTTATGTAATGAAATATATATTTATATATATTTATTCATATTATAGTAAAGTGGCATTGTTTTTTCGTACACTGGTTTACAGATGCATCCCGAAACGCATTTTTCTTTCTTTCTGCCGAACCCTTTTAAGTCACATTGCTTTTTCTTTTCAGACCAAACAGCCAACACCAAACTAATGGGCCAGTTGTAGTTTTATTTTGTTAAATAATAATCTGGAGGCATATATAACTTTAATGAGTTTTAATGAAGTAAAAATTACAACATAACACCAGAAACTAACTTTGATTGAATTGTACTTTTCCCAGCCGCCCTGCCTCTGTTCTTTGACTCCATCTAACACTGAATATTGTTGTGCACTCCTACAATTGTGCTGTTACAACACAATATTTATGCAAACTTTCCATTTTGAATTGAAATTAAAATAAAACAAAATGTAACACTCCAGAAGCGAAACAGTCCTGGGCAGCACACTGCTGTGATGTGGCTGAGTGTGGAGTTCGGCTCCTTTGGGTCCTGCACCTGAGCACAGCCGCTCTGGCCCTGCTTTCAGCTCTTGTGCAGATGTGAACCTGGCGTAAGTGGCCTCAGTAGCAAACTCCCTCCGGACAGTGTGTGAGAGCAGCTTCTGCAGAGTCAGACCTTTCCTAACCATACTTTAACAGTCCTGACTGTGGCTTTCACACGTTTGGTGACAGGAGAGCAGGTGGGCAGCAGATACAATGAGAGATGCTCAGACTGTCCAAGGTGGGGGGAGGGGGGGCATGTCTTTGTAAGTGTCAGCTGCCCTCGTGTTTACATGATCCAGGGTTTTGTGTCCTCTTGTTAAGCAGGAGACATTCTGTTAGACTTTGGCAGATCAGATCTCAAGTTGCAGTGATTAAAATCCCCAGAGATTTTAAAGGTCCCATCACGGTGCATTGTGTGCACATTGTGCTTAGCAGCACTAATTCCTGCATGGATGCATTAGCTTTAGCATGTAGGGGGACAAACAATGCAACCACAACGATGCATGTAAACTCATGCAGTAAATAGAAAGACTTGAATTTAATGCCACTCGGGTATTGAAGATGAACACGGTAGTGGGCATTGACAGAGGCGGTCCGTGTGCTACGTTTTGTTTACATAGACGTGTAACTCCCCACCGGTACTTTTACCTGTTGCTGTTGCTTCTCTATTGGCCCTGAGAACGGTGCATCCCTGCCTGCTGTTTGGGATGTTGTTTTTAAGGCAACCTTACAGTACACACTAGATAAGGCGCTCCTAATTTGAAATAAACCAGAAGCAATTTCAATTGTCTCTGGCAGCGTATAACATGAGAGCTGCCAGACAAAAACATCTGCAAAAAAGGAGCCGAGTCTGTTAGCGGTATATTGTTATACTGTTCAAATTCTGTTTCCACCAGAGTCTGTAATCCCAGCTGCTCAGATGCAGACAGGAAGGTTCCTCAGAGAGTAATCTATGCAACAAGTGCTGTCCGCTACCCTCATAGAGGTAATTTCCAATCCTCATTGCCTGAGCGGAGGAGGTAACATCTCAAAAGACTCATCACATCCTAGACACTCCTTCTTTGACCTGATGCCTTCAGGCAGGTGTTACATACTGAAATGCATGAGCAGTCAAAGCGAGCTTCTTGCCAAGAGCTACACTTGAGCTGAATTTTAGCATCTAGCCTTTTTAATAACCTTTTTAAAATGTAGATGTTGCCATTATTTAAAGTGCAATATTTCTATATTTCTTAGTAACACTTCATGTTTACATTTTTTAAATATTGATGTTGTCATAAATCGAATTTGCTCTGATCAAGAGTAGCATTCATAATTTCATGTATGTATGATGATGTTGAAGGCTATTCTACAGCGTTGCATTCTGTTGTGTCCTGATCACTGCTGTTTGTTGTCATTACCATGTAAGATGAGGCTGTCTGGACACGGTGCAAAGAACAAAAGAACTAATAATTTTGATCAATTGTGCAAGTTCTCTTCAGAGGCCAGAGATATTTTTGTATTTCTATGAGCATGATTACACAATGAGATTCATGATGTGTGTATGGCTTCAATATTTCTGATATTTTCCTTAATATAGAAGTATTAATATTCACATGTAGACAAAATTAGTGTATTAAGTCAGGAAACTGAATTAATGATAGTGATAATAGTATCATGCACCTGTCCTGCCCTTCTGTGACCACTGGGCATAGCTATTTCCTCTCTTTCTATTCTTTTCTGCATTTTTACCCCCTTTTGGTAATTTAGTCAATCCCATCTTTGCTGCCACCAGTTTTTAATTTCCTCAACTTCTGTTTAAGTCCTGTCTGTCTATCAGTCCCCTACCAGCTATACTCCTGTGGCTCTGTGACCTTGTTAGTTTGATGGTTAACTGTTATTGCTCTTGGCCTTGCGTTTGTAACCTGTCTGTCATAATAATGCCCTTCAGACATTACATTTGGCCTCGCCTCCATTGCTGTGATCCCCAAAACATTACAGCTTTATGTAATTTCTCTTTCCTTACTGATTCCTCACTACTGCAGCAACAGTCAAAATAAATAAGCAGGTTCACTAATCACAACACTAAACACCAGCAGAAGAAATGCCCTATTCAAACTCATTTGATGTGTACCACATCTCTCCTGAGTTTCATGAAATGATTGAAATGCTTCTTTTCAAACAGTATATCTTATAACAATATCTGTTAAAAAATCGTACGGTGGCGTGGTGGTTAGCACTGTTGCCACGCACTTCCAGGCCTGGGGTTCAATTCCTGCCTTGGGTCTGTGTGTGTGGCGTTTGCATGTTTTCCCTGTGCTTGGTGGGTTTTCTCTGGGTGCTCTGGTTTCCTCCTGCAGTCCGAAGACATGTAGGTTAGGTCGGGGTGTCCAAATTGCCTGTTTTGTGTGTGTGCCTGTGCCCTATGTGCTCTGGGATGGGCTCCAGGTTTCCCCGCGACCCTCACCAGGAATAAGCGGTTAAGATAATGGATGGATGGATGGATGTTTAAAAACCGTTAGGTTTTTATTTGTAACTTTGACCTGTGTGCATAACAGCCCAGCAGGTGGCGATGTACTCCTTTCAGATGGACAGTGATCTTCTACAAACCTCACAGAAAAATGAAGGATTCCTTCACATGGGCATGTGGTTGACTGGCTTTAATTTTCACAAAACCGTTATTCAATTCAGGGAACCTGAAACCTAATGCTGGCAATGAAAGTTATTAGTGTTGTATTATGTTACAATTTTTATGGGATTTTGACTAAACCCTGACTCACTCATAAACACTGGTGGCAACTCACCCGTCATTTTAGGACTGTTTTGTCTGCTTTTCTCCAGGACAACTTTAATATTTAGCTAATACATAGACAGCTTACCAGTCTCTACAGGCATACCTGTATAAATGGAAGTGTCAACACCATGCAAAGGTAATATATGTGTGTGTGTATCATCCATCCATTATCTTAACCGCTTATTCCAGGTGAGGGTCACAGGGAAGCCTGGAGCCCATCCCAGAGCACATAGGGCACAGGGCAGGGGCACACACACAAAACAGGCAATTTGGACACCCCAACCTAACCTACATGTCTTCGGACTGCAGGAGGAAACCAGAGCACCCAGAGAAAACCCACCAAGCACAGGGAAAACATGCAAACCCCACACACACAGATCTAAGGCAGGAATTGAACCCCAGGCCTGGAGGTGCACAGCGACAGTGCTAACCACCATGCCACCATGCCGCCATTGTGTGTATCATCATAACACTTATTGTAGTATCATGTAATGACATTTTTGTGCCATGTTTTGAAGGAGAAATGTAGGTTTTTATTTGAGGTTTTCCTTTAAGATAACTGCATGACAATTGAGCATTAGTCCTTTAAGAGGAAACTAAAGTATAAAACTGAAACTAAGGAAGTACTGAAATAGAGCTATTAGGATGGTCTGTATGTCTCTCTGTTGATGTTAATATGAAAGTTTACATATTTATTAATAGCTCCAAATACTAACTTGATCTGCAAGATTCACATAAAC
Organism: Chitala chitala; assembly: GCA_025773905.1. NCBI lineage: Eukaryota > Metazoa > Chordata > Actinopteri > Osteoglossiformes > Notopteridae > Chitala > Chitala chitala. Next base: position 296,554 of record JABJVR010000033.1, read on the forward strand.
AACGTTAACTGAAAGCTTAAAGCCTGTTAGCAATGAGGTGTCAAAATTATCCAACACAATTTGACATTTGATACTAAATCATCTTCACCAGCATTGTTTAATATAGTTATTTCACCCTGTTGTTGTACCAGTGACAATGGCCATATAATTAAAATAAATTAAGGTATTCGGTTTATTCTGATGAGCTTCTCTGCAGAGGATAAAATAGAAAAGGCTACATAAGAAGATCATGTTTTATATCAGTTCAAGAGGAAGTTACAGCCAGCACTTCCTGAGGATAGTAAAATGTGACAGTTGACCTTGAAAGTAAATAAAACTAAATTATTACATTTTGCAGGGTCCAATATACAATCCAGTAACAAACTGCACTTACTTTTTAAACAGTTATGTCATCATCATCATTCAACAGTGCAATAAAGCTAAACTAAATATAAAATGGTGAATTTTTTATTTAGTTCTTTGTACTAAACTTTGTCCATTTGTAATAAACTGTTGTAAAGTGAAATACGCCTTCTTGGTCAAGGACAGAGTGTATGAGTTTATGACTTGGAAGTCATAGCTGTTGTACCATCGGTTTTAAAATAACTGCACAAAATGTGGTTATGTGAAAAATTAAATGTTCAACACAAACAGGCAAAATTTCAAAACTAATTGCTTAAGAATCTGTTACTTATATTTAAACTTGTATTTAATGTATGCAATGATCTGTTCTACGATATACCATATATGGGTTTTTGATCACAAGACAAAACACATCCTCTATTATTCAAACCCAGTTTGTAGGGGAAGTCTTTAGGAACTATTTTAGTGATAGCTTCAAATGATCTCTAACAGCTTTTCTGTCATTACCGCATTAAATATATATTTATTATCATTTTATAACCATCTCATTATACAGTTTAATAAACGTAAAGCTGAGAGGATATAAACAATCACAGAATGCTGTATTGCATTAAATGCAGTGTACCAGAAGTATGAGTTTACTTTCCATATCAAACAATAGTAATATTTTTCAACCAGTTGTTTAAATTTGATTTAATTTACATTTTTTAAACAACAGTGCACTGCATGAAATAACACTTTTACATGGTTTAAAGGGTCAAAAGAAAAACAGCTGGGGTTTATGCAAGCAGTCTGGCTTATTGGTAAAAGAGCTGCCTCCTGCAGCGTCTCCCCAGACAGACACGCAGGGTCGCCTGCCGGCTTACAGGCAGTTAGCATGCAGCTCCCAGTGCTAAAGTACGATGTCTTCCTGTCAGGCAGCTGCGGCACACGTGTGGAGATAAGCGACCTCTCACTTGGGGTATTTGACAAACTGACACCCTGCCATACTGAGTGTCCAACTCAGCTTGTCAAATACACTAAGTGGGAGGCCTTTTGCAGACGCTGCCCTCGCCGGTGGCTTAACCTGTGAAAGGCTAGAAGTCAATATGGCCTTCAATAACACATAAAGCTGCACCACCAAGTCACAGTTGAAGTTTTAACATTAATGTGTCTGAATGGTTATGCTTTAAGAGTAAAATTAATATCAAAGTATAACATCTACATCCTTTGCACTTCAATATACCACTAAATGTTAACAAATTCCTTTGGTACCAAAATATGAACATAATGTTTTTGTCATTGCTACTACTGTTACCAAAATTAAAATATAAAAAATAAATGTTTATCATTTAATATAATTCATACATTCATTAATTCATGCATTCACTTTAAACTACAATCTTTCAGTATCTTCTAAAACAGGAGCACTGAGCACAGTAACGGCAGCTAGTGGTTACGTAGATATAAATGTGTCTTCTGAAACAATACTTGCATATTCACAGAAATACGTGCGCAACATACACTCACAGTAAATACCCATGCATGCTTCATTTAATGAGAGGGGGAAAAAAAGTATTTCAGGCATAGCAAACTGAAATATTAAATAGTCATCCTCCCTTATGCTATTGTAATGAAAATGCATGATTACGTTTGTGTATCGAAATAGACCTGCTTTCTCTGTAGCGTAAAATAGTGAACTGCAGTACTTGTGTATCTTTGCCAGCACAAACTATGAAAGAAAACTAAAGCAGCTAATGAGTGCTGCACCTTCAGGGAACCCTCAGTAGGGCAGCCTTTCTACAGCCTTACCTGCATGCGCAGCTGGACTTCTCAGCAACACGGCTTCCCAGGAGCCGCGTCTGTGCTGCACATCTTCAAAAGGGAGAATTTCTCTTGGTGGAGCGGGCGACAAAGTGCACAAGGCAAACACTCTGACCATTAATATGATGGCTGTGTGAAGAGGAAGTACGAAATGAGGAAGATAACTGTGAGGTTAGGCACCAGGAAATATCTGGAACGCAAGTGACAAAATGTCACACTTGTGAAATGTTGCAGAAAGCACTTAATGTTCAAGAGCATTTTACAAATGCAATGAAGTACAGGGTGCTAGTACCACGCAGGGGCTGCAGCGTGTTTCTCTGGTTCATAATTGCGAGCTGATGTACTGTTTAAAGCATTCCATTTGCTCATTATCACTTTTTTAACCATTCATTTTCTTATCAGCATCATTGCACAGCGATCCCTATCTATGAACAGAGTACGTTACTGTTTATTATGCAGTCATTTCACAATAATATTTAAGCAAAACATCTTGAAAACCTGCAGAATTACTAAAATGAGCAAAAGCCTCTGTATGTGTTACCATTGTAGCTTATGTTGAATTGCTCCTCATAGAATATTCCCTTGAAATAAGTCCCTTTCGAGTGTGCTTTACGCTGGGTTCTCATATACGTGACCTTAAAACGTCTAAGATGATCAAGGTAAACATTTCTGAGTAATTAGATTTTTTAGATATTACTGTGACGGCCATGCAGATCATACCAGAATGAGTAAATACACCTCACATGTTAGTCAGGGATTTAAGGACATATTTTTTTTAAAGAAGCTGAAGACATGAATGTATATTGAGTCTTGTAACGCCGTTTTGCCTGCACAGTGTTTCATGCTAAGAGCAAAAGTAAAAGCAGGGCATCTAACTTGAAACTGTGGTGCTCAGACAAGTGTTGAAGAAACTCCTGGTGTGTCATGAACTACTTGATAAGATGACAAGTCATTTCACGAGGCTCTGAGTGTGAAGATTCTGTTAGACCTTGGTGGCTGTCAGCTTCCCTTTTTTCTGACACTTTTTGTGCACTTAAGCGGCTGTACTCAGTGCTCATTTTTCTTAACTGCTTTGTGTGCCTTATTAAAGGGGTAAATATGTTTAAACATTTGCAAATGTCTTGGTGATGTTTTGCAAATGCGTTTTTGCTACAGTTAATAATATCACACTTTGCCAAATATATATAAATGAATGTTATTGTTTTGAAACATACATAAATTCCTTCAGACGTAGCAAAATTACACACTGATACTCTTCAATTTATATGTAGCGCATTTTATTACAACATTGCACCAACAGCCTTAAAATGAATGAGGAACCACCCTGGGCACCATGAAGACGTGTGGGGGACAGTGGTACAGACTGCTCAGGAGACCACTACACCATTATATATTTATAATAACATATAGTAGCAACAATATATATATATATATATATATATATATATAATATTTACTAGTAAAGATAGAAAGCACAAGTGGATATACAGCAGCATTTATATTTATTCATAATTACAATGTGCTATGATATATAGTGTAGATATGCCGAATTGATATAATGTATAATAATCTAGGGACCTTGTAACTTTACAGATTAGTAACAAGTCTTTTTCTTTATACGCAAAATAATGAGACCATTCTGTCATCTATGTCAATGACTTGAACTTATAAATTGTAACCAGTGTCATTAAGTAAAACTGTGCTTGACCTTTAACAGCCTTATATGCAAATAAAAGGACTTTGAAATCGGTCTTGTACTTTACAGGAAACCAGTGAAGCAAAGTAACTATAGGGCTTACATTGATGAGTCATAACATTATGACCACCTACCTCATATTGAGTGTGTCCCCCTTTTGCTGCCAAACCAACCCTGACTTGGTGCTAGATACCATAGCATAACTTTTAGAGACCATGCCCTGACCTGTCAAGGCATGGTCTCTAAAAGTTATGCTATGGTATCTGGCACCAAGTCACCAGTAGCAGATGCCTTAAGTCCTGTAAATTGTGAGTTGGGGCCTTCATGGATCAGACTTGTGTTTCCAGCACATTCCACAGATTCTCAGTTGGATTTACATTTGAAGAATTTGAAAGGCCAAATCAACATCTCAAAGTCATTTTTATGTTCCTCAAACCATTCTTGAACCATTTTTGCTGTGTTGCAGTGTGCATTATCTGAATAAAGGCCTGAAAGAGGCCACTGCTATCACAGAATACTGATTCCATGAAGGGGTGTACTTCTTCTCATAGTGCATCCAGGTGCCATCTGTTGCCCAGGTAAGCAATGCACACACAGCCAGCCATCCACATGAAGTGAAAAAACACATGATTCATCAGACCAGGTCACCTTCTTTCATTGCTCCTGTAATGGATGTGAAAGTGTTACCATGTGAATCCACTGGCAGTCAGGACAAGAACATGATCAGTCCCTCACGTTCTTGTCCTGACTACCAGGGGATTCACACAACAATACTTCCATTAAACCATCCCCCTCTAAATATCAGTAGCGTCTGCAACCTGACTGCTCGGTAGCAGCCAGTATTTTATCAGAGTCACAGAACTAATGTCATGGGGTAACTGGGTGTCGAACTCACAACCTCACAGCCCACAAGCAGTTACCAGACAAAACATTTGGCCAGCTGAGGTGAAGACCCAAGTCCCTTAGCTGGGGGACTAATTGCCTCCTTGTCCTCACTACCAAGGAATTCCCACAGCAATACTTTGACATCTGTTACACTCCTTGGTCCAGTTCTGATGCTCACATGTCCCTTGTATGCACTTTTCGCGGTGGACACGTGTCAGCATGGGCACCCAGACTGGTCTGTAGCAATGCAGCTCCATACACAACAAATGCTGTAAAAAATGTACTGTGTGTTCTGACATCTTTCCATTGGAACCAGCATTAATGTTTTCAGCAATTTGAGCTACAGTGGCACTTCTATTGAATCAGATTACATAGGCCAGCCTTCACTCCCCATGTGCATCAGTGAGCCTTGGCTGCAGATGGCTATCTCTGGTTCATTAGTTTTCCTTCCTTGGACCACTTTTGGTATGTTCTGACCACTGCAGGCTGAGACCATGCCACAAAAGGTGCAGTTTTGACATTGTGCTGACCCAGTTGTTTAGCTGTCACAATTTGGCCCTTGTCAAAGTTGCACAAATCCTTACACTTGCCCATTTTTTCTGCTTCCAACACATCAACGTTAGGGACAAACATCCCACCCACTTCCAGGTGCCATTATAACGGAATAATGTTATTCACTTCTCCTCTCAGTGGTCATAATGTTATGGCTGGTAGGTGTATGTGATGGTTTTGTCAGCTCCTAGTAACATTTCTTTCTGCTGCATTTTTGCAAGTCTTTAATTTGTGCTGCTCTCCCAGAGAATAGATCAGTAATATAATTACTCTATACAAATTTGCTCTATACAAATCTAAGTAACGTTCTCAGTATCTTCGAGTCTGAATAATGCACAACCATTACGGACGTTCTGTTCTTCAGGATTAATTTTATTGTTAAACAAATACAGCACTCTCAGTTAATTGAAAATGTTAATAAATGTCTGACACTGACACTGTTTTTTTTTGAGAAAATTGAGTTTTGCCTCTCTCGGGGCAATATACATGTGCTCAATTATTAGGCAGCTGTTACTGTGCACAAATCATGATGCAACTAAATGATACACTAATTTGTTCATTTTTCATTTTCAATTGTAAAAATAAGTATAACAAATAAACACCTCAAAATTAACCAATAAACACTGCTGGCATGTCAGAAATATTCAGTGACCAATATAGTCACCCTTCTTTTCAATAACTGCCATGAGCCTTCCATCCATGGAGTCAGTTTCTTGATTTGTTGACAATAAACTTCTGCTGCAGCAGCAACCACAGCCTCCCAAATGGTGTTCAAAGAGGCGTATTGTCTTCCCTCACTGTAAATCTTGTGTTTAAGAAGGGCCCTCAAGTTTTCAATAGGGTTTAAGTCAGATGAGGAAGGGGGCCAGGTCTTAATTCTGTCATCTTTAAGGCTTTTTCTGGCTAGCCAAGCAATGGAGTACTTGGATGCATGTGATGGACCATGTTCAAAAGTCATGGGCTTCAAGAATGAAGCAGACCTATTCCTGTACCACTGTTTGAATTAAGTTTCTTCTAGAAACTGGCAGTAGTTTTGGGTCCATCTTCAACTCAAAAAGGTCTAACTAGCTCATCCGTAATAACATCAGCGTATATCAGTACCCGTCTTCCACCTTGCTGGTGTCTGACCCAAAGTCTCGCCGTGTCCATTGTTGATCCAGATATGGGCCCATCCATTTGGTCCATCAAGAGTCACTTTCATCTGTCCACAAAACCTTTGAAAAATCTGTCTTCAGATATTTGTTGTCGCAAACTTCACATTTCAACTTGTGAGTCCTGTTCAGTGGTGGTCATGTTTCAGCCTATCCTACCTTAGTCATGTCTCTGAGCACTGAACACCTTGTACATCTGGGCACACCAGGTTGGTTGCTGTTCTGGAATATGGTGGCACTGGAGGATAATGGGATCCTGGTAGTTTCATGTTTATTTCTTCACAAGTGTTTTGCAGTTAATTTGTGTCTTTTCTTCTTCAGGTGTGTTCACCAAAATTGTTAACACATCATTATCTCACACCAGTGCCCTGCTATGTTTAAAATAGCCTCAATTTTTACACTGTTAATGAAAAATGCTACCAAAAACCCAAATGACTTTCGCCCAGTCACCCTAATACTGCTTCTCATAAAATGCTTTGGGAAACTGGTACCATCACATATCAAAAGCACCATATCACCCACCCTGGTTCCACACCAGTATGCACATCAAACAAATAAATCTACTTATAATGCAATCACCACTGCCCTTTTCAAAACTTTATCCCAGGTCAAACAGCAGAAAACACATGTTTAAATGCTATTCATCAACTAAAGGGCTGCATTCAACACTGAAGTCTGCAGTAAACAGGTCTCCAAACGTCAGACAACTTAGGTCTTGTGAAATACGTTGAGTCGGAACTCTGAAAATGACCCTGCATCACTACATTGGCCTGCAGCTCTGAAAATAGATTTTTGACTTGCAGATTGACCACCCTTAGTCAGAGGACAGAGAGGAAGTGCAATGAAAGGGCTTCTATCATGGCAGAATCGAGAGCATCCAGCTATATGACTGAACACATCTACAGGTGGAGCATAAAGCAGGAGAAATCAGCTGGTAGGTGGCTCTATCTCCACAAGGCAGTTTTATATACCAGGGTCAGGGGGCAATTTGAACTCAGACCACCTCTGACCAGTATGACAGTTTTTCTGTCTACCTTCCAGGCATTTTGAGGACTGCTCTCAAAGCATGGGCTGAAGACATGGATGTGAGCACTGAAGCAAAGAGATCTGCATGGAACTAATTCAACTTCATCAAGGAGGAGGCTTTCACAGCAGTTTGCCTCAAAGTGCTTTACAGGAAGAAATTACACCTATTACAGAATTAACAGTGGGTCAATGATTGAAGGTAAAGCCAGGCAACAATGGAGGAGAGGAACCAAAAACTCCAACAAGGCATCCCACTCAGATGGTGCCCATTTGGGCACCGGGAAGTCATACAAGCATAGGATTGCAGAGAGGGGTTAGTACATAAAACAAACACTGGCAGTGATGTAACAAATACAACAGCTACATTGGCATGTACAGCAGCACCATCAGCATTAATTACAGTGGGATATGCAGACTGTTGTGAAGCTAAAATAAAGAAGTAGGTCTTCAGTCGTGATATAAAGACTGAGATGGATTCAGCTTCCTGTACATAACCAGGCAGACTATGTCATAGTCTGCGGTCTCTGTAACTGAAACTCTAGTGCCAATACTTCTATGTATGTCTGGAATGGTAAGAAGGCCTACATTCAGAGATTATAGGGAATGATTTGGAGTAAGTGTATTAATCTTCTCCATTAAATATACTGGTGCTTTACCTTTGAGTGCCTTTTATGTTAACAGGAGAACTTTAAATTTGTGCTGTACTTAATAGGAAGCCAGTGGAGTGAGGATAATACTGGACTTATATAGTTGTACTTTCAGCTTCCAGTGGTAATTCTAGCTGCTGTGTTTTGGATGATCTGTATATAGTGTTTAGTGTTTAGTGTGCAGTTTGTACTTCCAGAGAATTAAGCATTGCTGTAGTCTAAGTGACTGTTAACAAATGCGTGCACAATTTTTTCTGTATCTTCTGTAGTAAGAAAACACCATAGCTTAGCAATATGTCTCAGCTGCAAGAAGCACACACATGAAACTGCATTAACATGAGAACCAAAGGAAAGATTTGAGTCGTTAATGGAGAAACTCAGGTTGGCAACATTAAGGGCTGAAAGAGTTCCTAGCAAGATCAGTATCCCCAAACAACAAGATCTTAGTTTTATCTGTGTTAAGTGATAAGCAGTTTTTGCTCATCTATCTTTCAATGTCTTTGAGACATTTAACTAAGGTTTTAGCTGATGCATTTATCAATAGATTTAACTGCAAAGTATTACTGAATATCATCAATGTAGGTATGATAGTTGAGGTTATACTGACTTATAATATTACCTAAAGGTAACGTGTAAAGGGAGAGGAGCACTGGGCCCAGCACAGCTCCCTGTGGTACTCCATATCTAAGTGTAATATTAATACATAATATTTTGTGAGATGATAAGTAAACCACTCCAGAACAGCTCCGCTAAGGCCCAGGCCATTTTACCAGAATAGAATGATCAACAGTATCAAAAGCAGCACTAAGTTCTATCAGAACAAGAATTATCATGTTGGCTACATCAGATGACATCATGATATAATTTACAACTCAAGTCAGCTCTAATTCAGTCCTGTGTTCTTGTCGGAAGCCAGACTGACACTTATCCAGTAAACTGTTGGCTATGAAAGATGGGGAGAGAAGCATTATCCCTTTGTGCAGGGTTGTACTTTTATTTTGGACCAAACAACAAGGAACATCGGGCAGGAATACAGTTTATGAAGACAGGCGCAGGTCATGAAGCCGATGGAGTCAATCCGAGATGTAGACTGGTTGGAACAGATGATGGGACAGACAGGCAGAGAAGAATGGGATCAGGCAGCCACAAAGGGGGGTTGGGGGAAGAGAGACGAGAGATGAGAGACAGGTTAGAGATACGCTAAGTGGTTTGCTTCAGAAATCCCTTCTGTGAAATTACCTGGGGCTGGCAGACACTAATGACAGGTGTGTGACTCTTCATTTATATTTAAATTCACAGAGGGGACAGATGAAAGTTTCAATGTCCATATTACAGATGGCAGTAGAGCAGCTTTTTGCACAATGTTTTGGACACTATCACAGAGTAATCACAGACTTGAAGCTAATTAAGTTGCAAAATAAGGTGTTTCATTTTTTTATTGCCTTCTGAAAACTTTGGTGATATGACAATGCTGCTATGATGTAGTGTTTCAAAATATTATTTTAAAGAGAATAGATGGCTTAGTTTTACGGTCAATCGACAGTTTTCAAATGGCTGCATATTCTGTAGATAAAGTATATAAGATGGACTCTAAAGCAAGGATAACAGGTACTTCAGAAAAAGTGTTGTGATGGATGGATGGATGGATGGTTTATTCTACAAAAATTAGCACACAGTTCTGCACACAAAACACTAACAAAAAACAGAAAAATCAAGCACTGTAAATAAATACATACAATGCAAAAATACAAAGGTGCCTCCATCCACGTGCAAAAGTAATTAAATCATATTTAAAAATATTGTATTGTAATCTCCATGCCACTTTTAATGGAAAAGTGACATTTGCTCAGCAGACATAGTTTTCAGAAAACAGTGACAACAATAGGGAAGTAGTGTACCAAGTGCAATTATTAACTAAAGCAAAGTGCAATAATCCTCTATGTAAGTAAATAATATCAACTCATATGTTTGTTTCCCAAATGACTCCTAAGAAATCATTTAGGTCAGTAACATCTGGAGCCAGATTATTTACTGCTGAGTTCAAAATTTGTCAAATTGCTAAGAAAATTCTATCCATTGCACAAAATTTGCAACAGTTGCTAGAGACTGGCTTGACTCTTCCTTTGTTGAGAAACTTCCTTTATAAACTGTAGCATGTCATTTCTTTCATAGCTGTGTATAGGTGTCTTTCTGTCTGGCCTGGTGACTCAATGAGTAGAGCATCAGGCTGAAATGCGGAAGCCTCCCCACTCAAATGCCCACCCTGCTGCATGTGTCCTTAAGCAAGGTGTTTGATTTCCTGCTCCCTGGGTACCTCATGTGGCTGCCCACTGCTTCCCCCTAGGGGATGGGTTCAAGGTAAAGAAGTAATTTCCCTCTGCCATAAATAATGTGCTATCTGTCTTATCTTGTATCTACCTTTTGTATTGAAATGTCAAGCCCCTTCTTAAAAGAAATCTGTTTGGGACATGGAAGCTCTACACACACACACACACACACACACACACACACACACACACACACACAGATCCTGGTTGAAATTCCAAAAGTGACAATGATGCCTTTTTATCCAAAATGCTAGTTTGCTAATGCTAACAGGTGAATAGGAAGAAGTTGTGTTTTGAAGATTTTGACACAGGTGGAGATATACACTCTTCTTCTCTATATTACTGAACAACATTCATGTGTTCAAACAAAATTGATTTAAAACTTCTCTAAAATAAGACAGAGTTGTGAATCACTGCTGAATTTAAGGTGCTGAATAAGAAGTTGTTAAACTGAAAGATGATGTGACCTTAAATCAACTAAACCATAGATCATCACCAGCCTTTTTTATTTAGGCAGCAAATAAGGGACTATGGACTGTCATGCCTTTCCTCTGCTTTTGGCAATTCTAGAATTAGCACAGATTTCACTGAAAAAATAATGCTCATTTGTCAAATTAGTACTGTTGGAAAAGAAGATTTTTAAAGCAGCCTTTATAGTATTCTAATAAAGCATGCAAATTGTTTTTATGTGCAACGTATTTCATAATTTGGCTGTTAAATTGCTCGGAAAGTAGAAAAAGGAAGTATCTAACCACTGCATCAACATCACGTTGTTGCTAAAGAGCCTTAGGGGTAACAGACCTTTTCGAAAGCAGTTACAAACATGTTAAGGTTCCAGCTAACATACGTCATACTCCAACATACATGAGAATTTTAACATGTGAACTACAGGGCCGCAGCATGTACTTGTCAGTTGATGATTTTATTGGATATTGTCTGTTTTGTTTCCACAGCTGAGTTTGTTAAGAAGAAACTTATGTTATTTCATTGATTGTATTATATTCTCCCTGCTTACACCATCTACTGAATCGCACATGTGGAGAACTAATACATTTGCAATACAATTAAAAAACATATACTTTTAAATTAATTGCATAAATATAAATTCAAATACATACATGCATTTACTTAGCAACAGTCACAATTTCTAGGTATGACTCTGCGGCGTCATTTTAAATTTAGATTTCTGGAAGAAAGTACCAGAAAGAAACTTTGAGATCTGAAGCCAGGTGCCTCTGAGCATGTCAGTCATAGCAAAGTTAAAAAGAATAACCTAAGGAGTTGTGACACGCTTCAAGGCATCCTTCTGCATGGTCAGCCAGTAATGTCCAGTTATCAGAACTTCTCAGTATTAGCTGTAGATGCATCTACACACTCACAGGACTATGTTCAGGTGAGTACCAGTCTGCTTCAAGCACTGAACAGAGCATTATAATTGATGTAGTCTTATGTAGTGTTTTTAACAATTCATGGCTGAACATATTATGGCATGTTTACCAGGCTAAGAGGAAGAAAAGCTCCACAAAACCCTAATTTCCTATAGTACCTTATTAATCTCAAAAGGAAATTACTTCTTTGCATTTAACCCATCCCCATGAGGGCAGCAGTGAGCTGCCAGCCAGTTGAGGCACCTGGGGAGTTAGCATTCGAGTGTCTTGGTCAAGGATACATCTGGCTGGGCTGGGACATGAACTGGGAAACTGCTGCATCTCAGCCTGATGTTCTATCCATACTTTACAGCTGGCACATGGTTATTTTCATCAGACAGTTTGTTTTTTTTTTTTCAAAACATGATGTCTTGTAACCAGACAATTCTAATTTCTTCTTGCCTGTTTAAACTCCAACAATTGTTGTAATCCAGGTGATGTCTGCCAAACTCCCGTTCATTTGTAACAACACTAGTGTCTTCGTTGCACATGTGAGGAAAAGTTGTATACTGTACCTACACACACAGTTCATCTAACTCATTTGATGTTCTCCTGGGATTTTTTGAAACTTCTTGCATCATGTTTCTAGTCAGCTCAGATGAATTTAGTGGCATGACCTGGCTTGAATACATGGCAGTGGTTTGAAATTTTCTTTCTTTCATTTTGTAGCTTTTGTAGATTTTCTAAAGCAGGGCTAAAAGATTTCCTAGGCCAAGAAACTAATGGTGACCATAAATAAATAGAAGACACAGACCAGAAAATACAGCCCTGAACACAAGAAAAAATGAACAAAAAAGAATCAGCTAAAACGACATAAGTACAAAATCAAACGACTGGTGAGTGGGGCTTAACATTAGCTACTGAAGTTCCTGCCTAGTAACCATCACAGAACCCGACAGAACTGAATGACATCACACGACAGCCTCCTGTGCTATGACAGAAAACCTGAAATGGTAGGAAAAAAACTGTTTACGTTTCATTGGTTACCAAATGCCTTTACATAAAGTCATTTTAGACCTTATAATAATCAGTACATCCCAGCTGAAAGTGTTACTATAGCAATTCAGGTTATGGATCTTTTCAACAGTAGTACAATAAGCCTCTTCAAAGACCCATATACATAACTTCTATACTTGCACTCCGCTTACAGACATGTCAGTTACAAACACTATCAATTTATATGCATGTTGTGTGTCCAGTAATATTGAATTTAGGGTATTTCAAATGGCAGTTTACTCCATTTATTATCTTAGCACTGTCCACGCACAGTTTTGGTTCCCATAAGCCTTTCTGCATTGGCCTGATTTAAAGTAGAATGCAGTGCTGAGATATTCCTAAGTGGAAATATGAAGTTTTACATAAATTATATTGATTTAAAGGAAAAGTGGGAGTCAAAACTTGTGCTTAAATTGCAAACTATTGTTGACAGGGAATGCTTTGGCCGCAAAGGTAATATTGTTTATAGATGATTTTTGAATTTAATGTGGGGTACCAATGAGGAAGATCTAGGCTTTAGAATTGTTTAATTGAAGAAAGTTCTGATTCCTTCAAAGATTTAGAAGGTGACAATTGCAGCCTATGGTCCAGTGTGAACCATTTTCATATATATCTGCATGTCATCTGCAGAACAATGAAGTGAAAGTCCATGCCTGCCAATGTCAGAATGTGCCCCAGATAACACAGTAGATTAAGGTCCAATCACAGAATTTTAATGGCAAAGAACCACAAAAACCAAAGTGCACAAACAATGCCAAGGTCCAACAAGTCAGAAGGTGTATCCTAAAGAGGGGGAGAGAATACACTGGGGGCACAAAGAAAAGCAGGGCAACACAGGCATGAGCAAGCTAGAGCAGAAACAGGGAATGCTAAAGTAGCCATTAACAAAGGAAACACCTAATTAGGAGACCAAGTACCACAAACAAATGACTCAATTCTCTACACATAACGCTTAGTAAAGACCAGGAAGCTTCAATACTTCATAACTAGAACAGATACTCAGAGTTTTTTTGAGTGGCTGTCATTGCTGTATTATCATTCCTGCTCTGTATTGTCCATGAATTTACTAGTTTAAAGGACACAAGAAATAAAACACAAGTGCAAGCAATGATGGTCAAGCAAAAGTGCAAGGAATGCAAGTAGTGTCAAAAGGCAAAACAGTAACTAGACTAGACAGAGATAGCAAGGGATCTAGACAAGACAAGAGAAATTACACATAGTAATACAGAAAAAGGGCAAAGACAGTGCATGGCCATCCAAAGCACCACCATGGAAAACATGAAAGCCAATGATCTGGCCAAGGGGGAACATATAACATGTAAAGAGCAGAGGGCCAAAAACTAACCCCTGTGAGTAAGATACCACTTGTAACTGAAAGTGTATGTGATTTACTGTAACCTACATGTACTCAGCTCTCACCTGAAGATAAGATTTAAACTACTTCAGTGCTGAATCAGACAGCCTAACAGTATCACAGATGTGATGTAATAGTATACCAACAGTATGAAATGCAGTGGTCAGGTCCAACAAAATTAGTAAGTAACCCTTCAATAAGCTACAGCCAGCAGGTCAGTTTTAGCATGATCAGGGCTGTTTCTGTACTGTGAGCACAAAATGAATAGAATGCAAAGAAAACTGGAGTCCCATCCTCAACAATCCCATTTAACGTGTTTTTCATACAAATACAGACAATACGTGTCAAATGTCTGATATATTTATAAAGCACATTTAAACACAGCACTGTTGACCAAAGTGCTGTACAAACCTAAAAAAAAAAATGTAACTGAAGATTTAACCATGTGAATATTCCAACTAACAGTTTGCCAGTTGTGTGATATGGGCATTCAGTCAAGACAGGACCATTCAGTAGGCTGATGTGACCACGTCTGTTGTAATTACACAGATGCTGCCTGAATTTGGACATCAAATATTTGGATTTCAAAACAAATTTCACATATAGATACTAATGCAGAACAGAGATATTATCTGCTGAAATATTCTTTTTTAAACATCAGAAAGCTCATAAACCTTTCACCAATTCGTATTAATACTGGATATATGCACGAGGGATCAGAGCAGCTTGCAGCCAGTGGTTGAAGTCCTTAACTCATTTCTCAACATTACTCCTTTCACATGTCATCAGCTGCTTTTACGAAAGAGACAGCCAAGTGACCACAGTATTACCCATGCAGGCTCTTTCACTTTATAAGGCTACTCAGCAAACTAATGTATAGGAGTGGCAATTTTCTTTTTCAGTGTTTTCTCATTCCTGTTTTCACTTCACACTGAACTGGAAATGATGCAACAGTCCTTGTTAATGCTGATATATATTGTATATCTATTCTCATAATAATACTGGTACTTCTTTAAAGAATCTCTTTTTTTATAATCTGCATGCACAGCTGCTGAGACTACTAAATGTTTAATGAAACTGGATGTGGATGTTGTTACTACAGAGCAGTGTTTTTATAAAAGCTGTATATAATCTATATACATTATTTAACAGAAATTATCGAACTGGTGAAGAACTCCACTTAACGTATGCCCTCTGCTGGCAAAAGTATACACCTATGATTCATTTCTGTTTGATGTCACATCCCTGCCTGACATGTTCCCTCTATCCCCTAGATGTCGCCCTTCCTCCTGTCCTTTCCAACGTGTTCCTTCGTTATTAGTTGGCAGCCTCGTGTTGTTCAACCTATTGGTTTGCCTTTATGTACCTCACTGGTTTGTTTGTCCTTTGCCGGTTGTTGTTGGTGTAATCTTGTGAACTAGTTGTTGCTGTAGGTGTCAACACCTATGCCCTGCCCTTCATCAGATACCCCGCTGGTATAATATCCATCCATCCATCCATTATCTTAACGGCTTATTCCCGGTGAGGGTCGCGGGGAAACCTGGAGCCCATCCCAGAGCACATAGGGCGCAGGGCAGGGGACACCCAGGGCGGGGCGCCAACGCACCACAGCTGGTATAATAGCCTGGCCAAAAGAGGACGTACAGCCCACTCACATGAAGACCAGGAAGCTCCTCACAATGCATGGAAGGTTTAACCCCAAATCCACCATCCTGAGACTGTACGCTAAATAGAAGGAAGTAGGTCAAGGACTAGTGAGCATCAGAGCAACTATCCAGGATGAAACAGTAAACATCCATGAGTACATCAGGAAGATGGCCACAGGGGATGATGTGCATATTGAATACCTCAGGCAGCAGAAACACAAGGAAATGGATCACCAGCAGAAAGAAAAAGTGGCTAATATTGAAAAATCCTACCAGTGGTTGGACAAAACTAGACAGAAAGTCAGCACAGAGGTAAAATTATATATATATATAATTATATTTTAAAATAAAATGTTATATATATATATATATATATATACACACACACACACGCAGACTTGTTTTGATCATTATTTCTTAGTGAAATAAACAGATGTTCTACAACTGAATTCTCCTGTTTATGTTTGGTTACTGGTGTTACAGGCTAGTTGTTTTGTCTCTTCAGGCAGAAAAAATACACATTCAAGTTTTAACTTTTATTTAAATTTTTAATTTTAATTTGCAAAACCAATTTTAATACAAAATAATATTTTTTAAAATGTTTAAATTATGCAATTGTCAAATACAATCAAAGATATTTAATAAATTTGATTTTGAAAAGCTGGGCATGATCACCGTAACCCGATGCAGCAGCTATTTTACAGAATGAAATGTCGAATTTCAGTGATGTAACAGTCACTGGTGTTACATTTTATCCATATAACATTAGTGTTGCCCTGTCAAACATTTTCATAATAACATTCATAAAGCCAATAACAATAGGTAGGCTGCCTGGGATACAAGACAAATCTATAGACTATGGAGGTCACTGGAGGGTGGGAAAATTTTTTTAATTACACTTTAAGTGGTGTATTATTTTGTTATTAATTTTTGACACCATTGCAGTGACACCACCAATGTGGCAGCACCAAAACTAAACTATCAAGATGCTGAGGGCAATGT
The DNA here is from genome assembly GCA_025773905.1 of Chitala chitala. NCBI lineage: Eukaryota > Metazoa > Chordata > Actinopteri > Osteoglossiformes > Notopteridae > Chitala > Chitala chitala. Next base: position 313,408 of record JABJVR010000033.1, read on the forward strand.
AACATTTTGCCCAGGCAGGCAACCGAGGTGAGGTTGACAAGTGCAAAAGGCAAAGCTTTATTCAGGGCCAACACAAGATACAAACATATGGTCACAGTGGGAAACAAACCAAAGTACAGGGAACAGGGGCACAAACAAGGCTTTAGGCTATCAATGACACAGCACAGCACTGTACCATCACTCCTACAGTCACAACTACAACCTACAACATCCAGCAAGAAAACAACACGGGTGAGGAACTTAAATCACAAGAGGACAAAAAGACATGGTTGGGGAATACTAGCCATGATTAACACAGGGAAAACAGGATAACAAGGTAGATTGAAACAGGGGGTCTGAAGACATCTTGTGGACATGGCAGACATGACAGGTCCTGCTTTAGCAGTCAGTTAGATGCTTGTTCCAGGGTGAGAGCTCTCACAGTACAAAACGTTTGATTCATTGTCACAATTCTTATGATGTACAGGTTAAAATCATTTTATATGACCAGTTGCATTCCAAATTATGGATGTTGCCTCCATTCTGCTCTCATTTTTTAAAGCAATCTGGCAACTTTGCCAGTATTTTTCTTTTTCATTCCATGATAAAATGTTTGTGAGCAGTTTGCATTGGACCACAGATATTCTATCTAGGCAACGCAATGCTTTGGAGGCAAACATGATATCATTACATTGATATGTCTCTGATACCATGGCACCAGCAGTAAAACACACGAGATCCCAGGAGGCTCAGTTGCTGTCACATGATAAGTATCAAAGTATAATCTGGGCTATCATACGTACGCCGATGACACTCAGCTATATCGTGCTGTTAAACTGAATGACACTGCGTCAGTTCACACCTTAGTTAAATGTCTCAAGGACATTGAAACATGGATGAACACAAACTGCTTAGCGCTAAATACAGATAAAACTGAAATCTTTTTAGTTGGAGGTAGCGATCTTGCCAGGAGCACTTTCAGGTCAGCCCTCATTGCTGCTGACCTTAGATTCCCTATTATTGACTCTGTGCACAACTTAGATGTTATTATAGATTCAAAACTCACTTTCGGCACTCATGTTAATGCAGTTTCACAGATATGCTACCTGCAGCTGAGAAATAT
>JABJVR010000033.1:314609-343468 GCA_025773905.1 Chitala chitala
CTGGAGCCCATCCCAGAGCACATAGGGCGCAGGGCAGGGGACACCCAGGGCGGGGCGCCAGCCCACCACAGGGCACAAATACATCAACAAAAATAAGTAAGAAATTAAGCTTACGTTACCCGTCTTCTCTCGACTTTCTCCTGCTGCCCTCTTGTGGTGAAATTAAAATATAACTACTTTAATGTTATGGGCAGAAGTACTGTGGATATTTTCTTTTCGTTTTACATTTTCTTCTAATTTTCAATTAGGTATAACTCTGTATTACTCTAGAGAATGTAAAAATAAAAAAATATACATGTGTCCACTTAAATTTTAATTATAAATACAAACTCATGGTTTTTATTTTAATTTTACATCATGTACCGTGTTGCAACAACATTATCAGACAAATACTTGGTTATAAACCTACGTTGCTTATGTTGTAGTTTTATAACATGCCGTTCTGCTCCACAGTAAGTTTGTAAGGCTTTCACTGCACACCCGAATCTTCACATTTAGTTTTTGCTGCTAAACTGATGATGCTTGGAGATATTAAGACACACTTCTATTTTAAAACCATGAGCACTGTAAATAGACTGATATAACTCTACATTAAAAATTCTCACACTAATTTGGGTTGCCAGTATCTAGTTTGCCCAGTTATACTACAGTTATAAAATTATTGTTGCTAGGATTGGTTGTCAGGGTTGGGAATCGAACACTTCAAACTGGAGGAGTGATGTAGGAATTCAGGGAAGAATGGAACTGATTACCTGGGGCCCAAGCATGAGGAGGGAACTCCAACAGTCTTAGAGGGGATAATAGGGGGCCCTCAAAGACAATGGATGCACAGGGTCCAGAATTTGGTGCTGCGCCCCTGACTGGAATCACTTGCAATACTAAGGTGATGTCTATTAGCAGACTTGGCCCAACTGAAGCAAGCAAGAAAGAACTGAATGAATGATGTAGTACAAACCTCTGAGGTCCTGTATCAATTCATCTGTGGTAGATGCAAATTCATCTGGCATAATGGGCAGTGCACAGTTGTAGCATAAAGACAATGAATGGGGCTGAATTGATGACCAGGTGCAGCAGCTAATTTAGAATTCGAGAGAGTCTGAACACAGAATTCTGGGCAGAGATAGCCTATATTGATGGGAGGCTGGTGAATGAACCAATGTGCTGGGTCCTGGCTGATAGCTGTGTGATGATTGGTCCAATTAGCCAGGGCATGTCTCCTCACCTTGGTGTCCACTTTGCGTTGCCTAAACACATTTGATAACATTTAAACAATTTTGGATCTTTACTCATATCACATTTGTCTGTTGAAAGTGTAGCAAGGTATAGCCAAGTATGTAAATGAAAACACTGAAATATGGCCCACATAATGCAGCTGAAGACAGGCTCATACAGAACAGCAATTTAAACAGCTCAGTTCTGTTTCTTTTTCCATGTGCTTGAAATTGAATCTACTTGTGTTTTATTGATGATCGTCTTCCCACGTGTTCCATTAAGTGGCCATCACGTTTTATATCACTTACATAATGTCTTACGCGGCTTAGAGTACACAGCACTTAATGTAATGTTATTACTGTAACATCTCTGCCCCCATTATCCTTTTACTGTGATTTGAGCTTCTCAGTAGTTGGGCTATCTCTAAACTGACCTAAGGGTAGGTGGAGCAAATATGTTTTTCTGTAGATAAGGATCTCATTTTGTTCCCATACACATTACATATAGAAATCCATACAATATGAATTCAAACACAAAAACAGAGAAAATACTTCTTTGCAGCAGGAATGAGGTTTTCTTGCCATGGACTAAAGACTAAGTAATAGGCTACAGCACATTTAATCACTCAAACACATGTATAACATGGTCCAACATGAGCCAGCCACCATTATAGATTAGATCTGCAATTTAAGGTGTGTTTGTTCTATTTTACAAGGTTATACATATATGTATTAAAATCTGCACAGCAAATGAGAGCTAGAAAAGATGTGGAAAGTGAAGGCAACAGTGGTCCCCATGGTAATTGGAACACTTGGGACTGTGACCCCCAAACTGGGAGAGGGGCTCCATCAGATCCCAGGAATAACATCTGAGATCTCTGTCCAGAAGAGCCCGGTCCTAGGAACAGCTAAGATACTGCACAGGACCCTCAAGCTCCCCAAGTTTGAAGGGCAAAAAGTGCGAGTGGGGAAGTTTATATATATATAAATCTGCAGATCTATATATATTTTAAATGTGTAACAATTAATACTGAACTTGTAAGTTGTAATTTGGGTATGTCCATCCCTCATGGTAGTGTAACACCCCCAACCCCAAATACGCAATGAATAGTACAATCACATTGCAAATGTTTTTTCATTACAGTGCTTAAAACCTAAAAATATGTCACCCAATGTTTTGGACTGTGCTACCCATCCATACATGATTTGTTTGCAATAAGTGCCTATGTAGTTAGTGTGTCAGCGCTCCGGAGCTCAGCCTGGGAGGCTCGGGGTGCGCAGCTTCCTCTGAATGGGATATCACTCCATCAGAGGAGCTCAGGAGGGCTGACTGAATTCCCCTGAATGACATGTCTCTATTACTCGTTAGGATGCAGAAACTCCTGGAAGAAAACCCCACAAAAGCCACTTTGTCATTGACCTGCTGATGTGAGCTGTTGGCTGGATCTATCTGTTGACTGTGAGGTTGATATGAATGTATAGATTATATCAGGTATGTACAGCATGTAAAATACGTAAAACAGGTTTCGGTTGCCATTCCACTGACAGCTGGTACTGTGTCGTCTTCTGAATCAAATCATTTTTTCTGCACTATAGTACAGGTAAAGCACCGTACAGAGGACTGTGATCACACAGCGCTGACAAGTAATTCAGTGCTTTTATTTTGTTGACCCTGAAATAATTTCTTACCACAACATAATCCTCCAGTTCCTGTGCATGAAGAAAGCAGTTAAAATGACACGGAACAGAAACTGCTTTACATGAAAGTGCACATGGAGCGTTTTCCATCAAAGTTTCATTTTCCCAGAGTTTGAAAACCAAACAAGAGAACAAACCGGCAAAGTCTGTTTTCACCAATTACAGGTGCGAAAGAAAGCATTTGAGTGATGTGCGTGAGACTCACCTGAGAGGAAGAGTACTGCTCAGTGTAGGAATGCCGTGTTTAACACACTTTGTGTAGTTAGTTATTGTGCTTATTTACTCAATTTTTGTTTACGTCAAGACCAGTGAATTACAGACACTCAACTGACGACACTCTAATAGGATTCATGAAACTTTAGTGACCAGATTTTTTAATTTTAAAAAGTGTTCTATATTCTGTTGTGTTGGGAAAATATGAAGGCTATGGTCTTTGATGCAGCGTGACAACATGGCTTAGAAAGAAATACTCATTTTCAAATTTAATAATACACAATACTAATTGAAGCATAAGGCCTTTTCCCAGAGGTATTCGTGCATTTGAAGGTGGGAGGTTTTCTTACACATCACAAAAAATATGTCATTTTAATATTGCACATTTATAATGTGTTTCCAAAGTGTGACATACTGCTAGAATAGGCTTTTGGCTGTTCCAAATGATGGCTTTATTCTGAGCGGCACTCCCTCAGCTGACTTCGTCCTTCACTGAGACGCTCGACCCTGAAGGATGGAAAAAAACCCAGTTAAGGGGCAATGGGACCCTGGCAGCTGACTCATGGCCTTTGACTTAGGCTTGCTGAGTGCCTGTGTAACAGGCTCAGAGATGGGCATTTGGCTCAGCATTGTTCTAACAGGACATGGCAGGACTGCATGTAGCTAGTGCTGCGTGCAGACAGGGCAGTGTGCAGGCAGGGCTGCGTGCAGTCAGGGTTGTTTGTAGGTTGGACTATATGCAGTCAGGGCTTCGTGCGGTCAGTGCTGCTTGTAGGTAGGACTGGTTGCAAGCAGAGCTGTGTCTGAGGGGGGTGCTCCAGAAGACAAAGGCAGGGGCTCAGTCAGGTTGTGGCAGTACTGTGGAGTGAGCAGGCTGCTTCTGCACTGACACTCTTATTCCTCTGACAGCTTTCGGGGAGGCTCGGTTACTGGTACATAACCTCCTGGCCATGCCTTTCCAGTCCTCTCTGTGCTGCAAGTCAGTGCATCTTCAGAGGTTTCCATGGAAATCAGTGACAATACATGCATGTGACAGATGATTGACTTGATACTTCATCTACGTCAATGTCAACTTTATTTATAAAGCATTTCTAAAAATAACGCACGTTGACCAAAGTGCTGTACAACATAGAAAATAATGAGCCTATTTGTAAAATAAAAGGCATAAAAGGTGTTAATGTACAATAAAACAACAACAAAACAAAATAAAAGCAACAACCCCAAGCAATAATCTGATGTTAAATCAGATTAATGCCCAGGACTAAAACTGGATTTGAGTAATGATTTTAAAAATAACCAAAGAAGGTACAATCCTTATGTATGCAGGTGAGGTGTTCCAAAGCTTAAGTGCTGATACATCTGTTATATGAAAGGAGTGTGTCTATATGTATGTGTGAGTGTGTGTCTGTGTGAATGTATGGTTCATGTCTAATTTTAATCATTTTAAAAATAGTTGTTCTAAACGCTCTACCAGGACTTTAACATTTGTTTTTTTTTTTTTTTTACTTTTTTTTGTGTTTTCCGCATGGTTCCGCATTACATTGTTAGACTGAAGTTCTGTGTCGGGTATTAGATTATTGTACAAGAACAGGAAGCCTCCCCGGATTTTACATATTTAGAAAGTGAGACATAGTAGTTCCTTTTCAGAAGAATGAAGAAGTGGTAGGGTCTGTTACTGGAAAAGCCCCAGCTGTTTCCAGTTAACTGCTGTTACGTTTGAAACAAAGTAAGGCAGAGGCAATTTTTAGTGTCAAGCTGGAAGGGGAAAAGTTGAGCAATCCTTTGAATCACAATGAGAAAACAGCACTTTTGTTCTCAATCAGACAGGGGCAACAACAACAACAACAGCAGTGTCTTGGTGTCGCTGTGCTGAAGTTATGCGCTGAGCTTATTTGTCCACTGAAGTGGGGCCCAGTATTAGGCATGTTTGCTAGCGCTGTGTGATCCCACATTAGGTGCAGTGTGGGACTAAACAGTGAAACTGCACCCTGTTGAACGGTGCTCTAAAACATCTAAAGCACTTCAGCAGTCAAGGTGAGCCATGCTTTGCTGAAGCAAAAGATGGCCTACAGGGGGCGACAAGTGATAATGTAATGAATTGAGCAAAACACTCGTGCTTTTATCACATCCTGTGCCTTTAACTCTATGGCCCTGGCAGCTAAACTCATTGACCTTTTGTGCGCTTCACCTTGCCTGACTACTCACTGCATTTTTTCAGAGCCTTCACAACTTCCTGGATTTAGAGTTCAGTAGAAGAAAAGCGCTTCCTGCATTGTATCGAAGTGTTTTTTTTCCATTGTTGGTTTCCTATTACTTGTACTGCTGTTTGCCTTCCAAGAAGTCTTCAACGATTATATTCTAGGATGCATTTTAAAAGGAAGTAATTGTATTTGATGAAATATAAAGATTCAGAGACAGAATCCGCCTTGTAAAACACACAAGAATCTTGAAACACAAAACTGACACCACATCCAAACAGTGTTATTACTGCTGAGACATTTGTTACTTAAATCTTACTGTTTGATGTACAGAACAGCCCTTAACAGCTGCATTCCTTCTGTACTCAGACTAACTTCTCCAGAGTAACAATTAAAAATAATCTGTGAAGCAAATATAATGTTGATGATCACAGTGTTCTCTGTCTAGGACGAACTGTGCCAATTAATGGTCAACCGTACAGTTCATAGTGTTATTTTCTGTGTTGTGTCCGCTAATTAGTGCTGTTATTCCTACGTTATTACCTAGCAGCTATGTTCCCCGGGAACGCTCTGCAAGTCAAAGGCTCCCCCCAGTGATAATGGAGCTGTGCCACTCTCCTCCCTCCCCCTGCACTCTGCAGAGAAACACTCCCCCCACCATCACCACCACAATCAAATCATCAATCCCCACAGACAGACATTTCCTCCACCACGACCACCACAACCACATTATCAGTCGCCATAGACAATAACTCCACCCACCATCAGTATGCTATCAATCCCCACAGAGAAACACTCCGCCCACCATCACCACCACAACAACCACACTATCAATCCCCACAGAGGAACACTCCGCCCATCATCACCACCACAACAACCACACTATCAATCCCCACAGAGGAACACTCCGCTCACCATCACCACCACAACAACCACACTATCAATCCCCACAGAGGAACACTCCGCCCATCATCACCACCACAACAACCACACTATCAATCCCCACAGAGGAACACTCCGCTCACCATCACCACCACAACAACCACACTATCAATCCCCAGAAAACATGCTTTATTCCAGGGATAATATACTTTCAATTACTTCAACCAAAACTCACTTTTTCTTGAATCAGAGATAGCAGTCTGTGTATGAAAGACAGGTCTTTGCAAGCATACCACTACTGCTTGGTTCAGGGAGTTAGTTGTTGTCCCAATAAGGACATTTGGACACCTTATGTTTGTGGTACTATGAGAAAGACACACACCCTCTACCTCAACCTCATTTCATCTGCCAAAATGAAACCAGGACTCTTCTTCATGTACTCCTTATGATATGAAGTGAGTGTTTTGTGATTGTTAATAACACGCTGCCTTCAATTTTGTGGTGGGTGTAGGTGTATTTTTAGGACATCCATTTAGTGACGTCGCTCTGGAGACACAGCACAGTTCTAAAAGCTGAATACAGTTAAATTAGGCCTTTTTTCAGATATCATGGTGTAGTAAATGGTTTCCAAGGTAACGGTGAGATTTTGGCTGTCAGCCAAGCCCTGCAGTGCTGTGCGCCACTGCACAGACACCAGCCTAAATATACACATGCTATACTAAAATACACCAACGTCCCTTGTTTCACACATTTTTTCACAGGGAAGCCAGCTTTGTCGCTACGCCAACCCCTGTCTAGCTTCCTGGGTATTTCTGCAGAGGAGCCTGGATTTTGCTCCTGTGAATCTGATGCAGACAGGGTGTCAGTGAAGAAAGTGAGCATCTTTCGGAGGGTTTTTCCGGTGGAAACGTGTCGTCCGCCCATTACGCCAGCATGGGATGGAGTGTGGGTGTTCTGACAGAGCTGGTCAGCGGGCAGAGCTGTCTGGGGGCGAGCAAACCCAGCCGGATGCTGTGACATCAGCACTTTATTGGAAATCTGCAGCCCCCTGTAGTCTTCCAATCTGCCCTTATGGAACATTCCAGAATGTTAACACAGTGACACCGAGAGCCTGCTATCCTCAGAGGGAAATGCAACTGGCAGGGAAGTCTGTATTATTTTATAACTCATACTTTCCCATTCTCGGAGACAAATCATGTGAACATTTACAATAGATTCAGACTCCTTTTTTGTGTGAACATTGACTTTTTTTGTCCCAATGGAAAATTTTGTGCAAGGTTATTTTTTTTTTACTTCATCCACACAGCTCCATAAATGACCTCGTCTAAGAAATCGAAAACGTTTCAGAAGACATTCCTTCTAAAAAGGCATCACAAGTGCGCGCCCATGTTCTACGTAATGAGGATAATAAGGAGAATCAGATACGGCATTAAAGCATTTGTTCTGTACTGTGAGCAGGCCAAACCACCCTGGGAATTTCACTGCTTCTCATGTTTCCCAGAGGCTGTGCAGCCATTTCCTGATGTCCACCTTTCAGAGAACAGAGCTCTTTTTTCTTAAGTAAAGTGCCACAGTCTGTCAAAGCTCCAGAGGTCCAGAGGTCCCTCCTCACTTCCTGGGAGCGGGGGTTGGGATGCAGGCATGTGCCTCTGTGCTCTCCAACCATGCATGGTGGGTGGGAGGGAACAAGCACGTGGGCAGGGTTGCATGGCCACTTCCATAGCATTTGGCCTCTGGCAGAAGGTTTTCACAGTATACGTCTTCTGGGAACTTTCAGTTAGCAACAGCAACACTGCGGTGCGACCTGCAAAATTAGACCACTCTAAGGCCATTTATAGACATATGCAAATAAATGACTGAGATTTTCCATAGCAATTTAATCTTATTTCCCTTAATTCTTCACTGGGAGTTTTAATGTATTGATAGTGCACATAACTAAAGCTCTTTTTAATAAATATCAAAAGACATAAAAATAGAATTTTTCAAATCATCGTAAAACAACTTTATCTGTTCATTTTCTGATTTCTCTAGAGAAGCTACTGCATTTTTAATCACGTTTTTGATAGGCATGCTACATCACAAGATATTATTTTTAAAGCACTCATAGACATGCAAAATGTAATCTTGATAGACTACGAATGAAGTGTAAGACATTTCACACTGCTCTGAATTTGGTGTGTGAAATTATTAAATACATCTAAACTGCTATTGTGACCCCAATTTCCTTTTATCCTCCGCCCCACCCCTTTAGGAATTCTCCATCAATAGTAATTGTTTCTGACTGGTTTTCTTTTCTTCCTAATGAGCGTGAGTGTAAGGCCTGAAGAGGTGCTGTGGCCTACAGGGCCATGGGAAGAAGGCTCTAACCCAGCCCTCTGCTGGGCCCCTTTCGCCTTTCATCTCCTGTGAGCCAGCCATGGAATGCCGCTGGCCACAGAGTTCCGCCCACCCACTAGGCAATCCAGCAGGGCATTGTGGGTGGGATTCAATAAGGTCAGAACCAAGGAAATGAACTAGGAAGTTTTCACAAGACTTTAGCTTTTATTTACTACCATTTTGTTAAATCACTCAGTATGGCTGTCACCTTATGACTGTGGAACTGTTTAATATGACAAGGACTGTAAGAGTCTCTCAAAAGCTCACAAGGGCTGGATTTATTGTTCATTATATATACATGTATAAATGTTTTTCTCCATTTGTGGTATTGTTTATACTGTATAACCCTTTTAAATAACTACATCAACTGCACCCAAAGAGCTTTGAATTGATGATTTGAAATGAAAAAAGCACTTACATCCAATCAGTGGAACGTGTAACGCCGTTACAAAAGTGTGAATTTAAGGATGTTGAATAATCACTTTGAAGGTAACATAAGCTCTTCTCCCTGAGTTCAGTGTCTGTCTTGTGATGGGCAGCTTGAATTACTGATGAAGTGGCAAGAAAAAATAGCTGAAATTGATGGGTGCTGCCTCAGCATGGCTCTGTGCATGCGTGGGTGTGTGCATGCATGTGTGTGTGTGTATGTATTTGGAAGCAGTCTTCTTTGCCGACTGTAAAACAGGCTCTGTCATTGTTTTAACACATGACATCTTGAGTAACACGTGTTCTTCTTTTGGGATAACAGAAGCTGTAAGTACTTTGTTGCAGTGAGTTTAAGATATTTTAGATTTTTTAATCGATGCCACAGTTGTTCTTAGGAAAAAAACAATCAGGCTCTGAAATACCAACTTTTATTTTTCGGTTTATAATTTCCATCTGTAGTAATTTGAAGAATGCACAGTTTTATAAATCCAGCCGTGCAGATGTTTGTACAGTATTTAACATGAGCTGGAAAACGCCTCTCACTGCTTAGGCAGTTATGATGTACAGGTGTGTGTTGTCTGTAGCTTGCTCTACCTGATTTGTATGAGGTTCTCCTGTGTTATTAGTCCAGGTCTTCTGAAGCTCGTGGCTTCCCCGTGTGCTCACCTGCATCCCTGTGTAGGCCTTTTCTTCATGCTAAATAAAGCTATCCTGTTTCATTGCACCAGCAGATGGTTATCTGCTATCCTCCCATGCAAGAGGACAAAAAAAAATCTAAATTTAATAAACACCATGATGGACCGATTGCTCCACTTAGGACTTCCAAGAAATAGGAAGGTGGAATCAAATGGTTCCCTGGAACATGCTTTTGTTGCCTGGAAGTGCTAATGATTCTTATTGAATCTGTTCCATTAGCAGCCTGTAGTCAGCCACACGTTGTGTACAACCATAGGAGGGTTGCAGCCCCTTTTTAACAATAAATCTCTCCATGGTAAAACATAAAACATCAACCAGGGATGTTTGTTTTCTCATGGTGGGCATCATTGTTACAATCCTAGTGGTACTACAATGATTTTCAACAATATTGTCAGCTTCTATTGCATTATAATATAATCAGTTATCTGTTTATGAATAAAGATACAGAAAATGGATGCTCTGAGTAAACTACAAACTTTTAGTGCTCATTAAAATTCATTAATCAAAAAGTTAATTAGGGTGTGGCTTTACTATTGCTAGATAATCATAATAGATACTGGCCTTCATTCTCTCTTCATTCTGCTCAGTGAAGTCTGTTCTGGCCACTTGTGATGCAGTCAGTGGTACAATCCACAGTACAGTTAATGATGCAGTTGGTGGTACAGTCCATACTACAGTAAACAGCACAATCAACAACACAATAAATGACAGTCAATAAAACTTAAAAATGCAGTCAAGGACACAGTCAACAGTACAGTCGATGGCAAAGTCAATGAATTGCACAGTCAACTGTACAGTAAATGGCACATTCAACGGCACAGTCAACATTACAGTAAACAGCAGTCAACAACACAATAAATGTCACAATCAATAAAACTGTTAAAAATGCACTCAATGACACAGTCAACAGTACAGTAAACGGCACAGTCAGTGACACAGATAATGACACAGTCAACAGTACAGTAAACGGCACAGTCAGCGACACAGATAATGACACAGTCAACAGTACAGTAAACGGCACAGTCAGTGACACAGATAATGATGCAGTGAACAATGTAGTCAACAGTACAGTAAACAGAACAGTCAATTGCACAGTAAATGTCACAGCCAGCAGAACAATGAATGCAAAGAACTAAAGAACAGTGTCCTGCCATGTGGTCCTGTGCGGACAGCGAGGCCCTACAGCGCCTGTCCGTCTGCGAACGTGAGGGGGAGGGGTGGAATTAGGAGCAAAGAGAAGCTGTTCCCACAGCCTTTTCTGAAGAGATTCCCGCCATTTTGCTCCCCCAAATCCTGTTTCACGGCCAGTGGCTCTCAATACGGAACCCTGCTGGGGGTGGCACTGGGCTGTTCGCTATTGAACGCCCCCTGTTCGCCCCCTGGCTGTGAGTGCCTCACTGATGCTCTGGAAGGTTTGGCGGGGGTGGACACATTTCTCTTTTCACTCAGGTTGGGCTAAGTGCCTAGATGTCTGAAACACAGCCGTCTGACCAAAGCAAAAAGGCTTCTTGATGAAAAGGCTTCACTGAGCTAACAGTTAATTTATTTATTTTTTATCGTTGGGCTAGCTTTCTCAGAGATGTCATACAATGGCAGCATGACCTGAAGAGCAAAGCACGGTGTTCCTCATTAACTGCAAGTGGATATGGGACAGACTTAATGCTACTTTCATTCCTTGTTGAGGTGTAAAGCGCCACACTGTTGCTCAGGTGATATCTCTACAAATGTTGACTTTATCAATTGATGAAAACAGAGCTCTCCTATGGCTTTCATCATGTTTGAGATGCCTTCACTGCAGCACCCAAAAGTAACATTTCATGTAGGCAACAATGGATGTTTTTCTCACGGTTCTAAAGACCAAATTCCAGTTTCTTTAAAATACACTATATTACCAAAAGTATTGGGACACCCCTCCAAATAATTGGATTCAGGTGTTCCAAACACCTCAATGGCCACAGGTATATAAAATCAAGCACCTAGGCATGCAGACTGCTTCTACAAACATTTGTAAAAAAATATTTGATATCAGGAGCTCAGTGAATTCAAGTATGGTACTGTAATAGGTCACCACCTGTGCAATAAGTCCATCTGTGAAATTTCCTCACTACTAAATATTCCATGGTTAACTGTTAGTGGTATTATAACAAAGTGGAGGCAACTGGGAACAACAGCAACTCAGCCATGAAGTGGTAGACCATGTAAAATGACAGAATGGGGTCAGCGCATGCTGAAGTACACAGTGTGCAGAAGTCGCCAACTGTCTGCAGAGTCAATAGCTACAAATCTCCAAACTTTGTGTGGCCTTCAGATTAGCACAACAACAATGCGTAGAGAGCTTCATGGAATGGGTTTTCTTGGCCGAGCAGCTGCATCCAAGCCTTTCATCACCAAGTGTGTTGCAAAGCATCAGATGCAGTAGTGTAAAGCACGCCGCCACTGGACTCTAGAGCAGTGGAGATGTTCTCTGGAGTGACGAATCACGCTTCTCTGTCTGGCAGTCCGATGGACGTGTCTGGGTTTGGTGGTTGCCAGGAGAACGGTACTTGCCTGACCGTATTATGCCAAGTGTAAAGTTTGGTGGAGGGGGGATTATGGTGTGGGGTTGTTTTTCAGGAGTTGGGCTTGGTCCCTTAGTTCCAGTGAAGGGAACTCTTACGGCACCAACATACCAAGACATTTTGGACAATTTCATGCTCCCAACTTTGTGGGAACAGTTTGGGGATGGCCCCTTCTTGTCCCAACATGACTGCTGCACCAGTACACAAAGCAAGGTCCATAAAGACATGAATGAGTAAGTTTGGGGTGGAGAAACTTGACTGGCCCGCTCACAGTCCTGAGCTGAACCCGATAGAACACCTTTGGGATGAATTAGAGTGGAGACTGTGAGCCAGGCCTTCACATGCAACATCAGTGCCTGACCTCACAAATGCGCTTCTGGAAGAATGGTCAAACATTCCTATAGACACATTCGTAAACCTTGTGGACAGTCTTCCCAGAAGAGTTGAAGCTGTTATAGCTGCAAAGGGTGGGCCAACTCAATATTGAACTCTACAGACTAACACTGGGATGCCATTAAAGTTCATGTGAAAGGCAGGTGTTCCAATACTTTTGGCAATATAGTGTAGTTTCTGCCCTTGCATAAATGACATGTTTTAAATATCTAACGAAGCCTGCAGGTGCTAATTCTGGCAGTTTCTGTTTACTGATGAAAGGTGTTAGAATGTATGTTAAAATAATATGAAATAATGCATTGACAAAATGTTAACTGTGCATTGTGATTAGCATTCATGTTCAATAGTTCTTTGAACAGATAGTGGCAAAGGTGGAGCTTCTGGTCTGCAAGCATGGCCCGTTTAGCTTAAATGTCCCAAGACCACCACCAAAGAGACCCACACCCTTAACCACACATTCCCCCATGCTGTCAGAAATGGGAGAGAGACTGTGGTCACCATGGGTCACTGATCACTGAACGGTTCACCTTTTCCCTTAACAATGCAGTTCTGAAGTGGTTTAACCCCTGGTGATCCCACTGTCTTAGTATTCTTAGTGACATTAAGGAAAGAGAGGGGCCACATTTGTCAGAAGCCTGGAGTTTAAGCAAAGCGAGAGATTCCGTGTGGCCAGTAAGGACGAAGTCAAGAGGTGACATGAAGATTAGGGCTCAGTGGAGGAACAGAGAGGGTGAGTTCCTCATCGTGTTCTGCTGCTACTTGGGAGGCCCGGGAAACGCGCCATTATTTATCTGGCCAGTCAAAACTTAAAAGAACTGTCTAATAATAACATTGACAGGAAACTGTACCATTGTAACACACTGTCTCCATGCTCTGAGTGCAAATGATTGGGTTGGAAGTGCAGGACAGTTAGAAATGATTTGCTGTGCTAGAAAAGGAGGAAATTAGAATACATACATGGATATGCGTGCATGTTTGGACAAGTGTGCATGTTTGGGACATATGCTAATAACCTCTTCTCTAATGGCAATTTAGTCTGCTGAGCATAAATTCTTCATTCATCTTCTGGTTCTGCTCTAATCTCTGCTCTGGAATGAGCGGGGGAGGGGTAAACATAATGAAAATGGAGCAGTGTGTTCTCACTTCAATGGATTCTCGTGAGGGGGGTTGAGGGGAAAAGGGTATTCTCTTGAATAAACTTTAGTGAGGCATCTTTCCTTTCATCTACCATTTTCCCTATGTCTGTGTCAGGGCTGTTTAAAAAACAGTAGATTAAAGAAAGCACTCCATTGTCCAGCTAAAATTACGCATTGTAATGGCTTAGGGGTCATTGATGTGCATTCCAGTTCCAACTGTGAGTTCAAAACTGATTTTTATTGAGCATTATAATCACCACAAATGATTTAAAAGCACTTTGCTTGCCTTACATTAAGTACATGAATACACGCATGATACTACCGCGTTCGCTCTCTGTCCACTGTCCACCTTATATACGTCAGGACACACGAGATGCATCCTGGTCACGCTGATCACCCCTCTGGTGTTCCATTACATGCCTTTATATGCGTCACACTGGAAACATCTACGCACGCCGCTCCTAATTACAAACGCACGCACGAAGACACGCTCTGCATCAGCACGCAGTCCGACCCGTGACCCGTGTCGACGTACCCCTGGCCGAACCGTGTATTTCGCGGAACCACGTTTCAACGAATTGCGCTTGCACGTCACGGCTCAGGAATATGCTGCCGGGAGGCGCTACGTCCAGGGTGAAGCGGCGGGATGGAAAGAAGTGAGAGGCATGTGACACGGACCCTAAGCAGTCACACAGAGAACACGGACAAGTGAATGTCACACGTGGGGTCCCCAGGCAGATCTCCCAGAGCTGCTCTCATGACCAGCAGAAGGCTTAGGAAGAACGGGTCAGGAGAACTGAGTGAGCACAGAGTGATGTTGCTCATGTGGTTTACAAGTGATTATAATGACTGAACACACGCGCGCACACACACACGCGCACACACACGTACACACATATATATTTACAAGTGAAAAATGTGAATTAGAATCCATCATTTATGTTGTCTGATTTGTTCTCTGAAGGCAGATATATTTCACTAATATCTTCATTTCAGAAAGCAGTTGTGAGTGACGTTAATAATTATCAAGTAGGTGCACATAAAGAACTAAGGTCATCTTTATTTAGAAGTCGCTTGTTCCTTATCCTCTTGTAAAGACATTCTGATATAGAAACAAAGAAAGAAACAAATATTTATTTATGTTGAGGGCAAATGTAATAAAAACAAAAATGTTGCAGTGTGATGCTTGTAATTTGCAGCAGTATTTCAGAGTGGTGATTTACACATGCATTAAAGCGTAATGGAAAACCTTATCTCTGAGCCAGTTCCTCCTTGTCTCTCTTACTCCAACCCATCCTCCCTGCCTGTTTGCGTGTCTTGTGCCTGCTGGACACCTGCTGTCGTCATGTTAACAATGTGCTCCTGTACATGTGTGTCACCCTCGGCACCTGATCATGCACATCTGGTCTTTTTGCAAAGCAATAAGAGACTCCACTCAACCTCTGCTCATCTAGTGCCCATCAGTTCGACATTACGCCTCAACCTGCAGGTTTAATTGGATACCTTCAACATGAAATAGTCCTCTGTTGCTACACATCAGGTCCAAGACATCTATCACCACATCCCAAAGCCTGGTCTCAAACCAACATTATGACAAAATGACCACAAATTTTAATAATGAACTTTTGCATGGTGTGGTATTCTGACACCGGATATCATTGAACGACAGCCACGTATGACATTAATCTAGGAGTCGGACTGAACAGACGAGATTGTGTGTTGTGATGCATTTTTAAAACACAGTGGGAGGCCATAGCAGTCGTCATGAGAATTATGCGGTTCAATTACTTGCAGGACGGGGCTTCCGGCTGAGTTTTCGCTAATGGCTTGGTTAGGAGTTGTACAGGAAGGAAGAGAGCCGCTGAAGTACATATATGTGGCATAAATGTATGGCGGTTGTGTTCCTACAGTGGAGTCACGAGACGGCACTACCATAATGACCTCAAGGATGTCTCCATCGACGTCTTCTTAATTGTAGATGACTGTAAGCCCTGAGTGTTGTGCGTGTGTGGTATGTTTTATTCATGTTACAGTTATAGCCTCCGTATGCTGTGAAAATGTTGGTGGTGGACGACTCTGCGTGGGAATGTGGGGAAGCACTCTTCCTGATGGGAGGTTAATGAGACCCGCCATGTCACATGACACAAGGTGGCAGCCCTTGCTGTGGAGGAGTAATAGTTGCAGGTGGAGGGAGTCGCGTCTCCATGGAAACCACGCCAATGTTCATGGGGAGGCCCCAGCCACTGTCACAGTGTTGTTTGTACTGCAGCACCTCTGATAACCAAATAAGGATAGGCTTTTCTGCCGCTCCTCTGTATTTATAATGGTCTGTCAGCTTCAGGTCCTTCACTAGATTACAACTGGGATTCTAGGAAATTTAGGTGGGTGGAAGCCAGAATTCTACTGAATTTCTGTGTTACCCATTAGGTTTTGTACACAGTTAACATGTCGCAAACTGTTTCCAATAGAAGAATCATCACACGTCATAAAATTAATAAAAGGGCACCCTAACATTTTATTGTTTCTTAATTTTTAATGCAAAAACAAAGGGAATAAAACAAGGTTAGCATAAGATAGATGTCAATGCACAATATATCGATCTTTTTTCAGACATTGTTTTAATGTTTGCTTTCAATGTGCCAGAATAGAGTCATGTTACATGCACAAATAACATTGCATTGCACAGAAGTCCATATTTTTAAGAAAAGTCTTTAGAAGGTAAAAGAAATACAGAATGTCTGACACATGGTTGTACTGGAAGTCAAAACAAAGCAATGTTATTTGCTTCAGACCCTCCGGTGACTCTGAGTGGTAAGGAATGCGGCTGCTGTTGGCTGCATACCAGCTGCTAAGTTTCATTTGGGTCTGATGTAAATGTCACTGGACTACCAGGGATCTGTGGGTCTTGATCACACTGGCAATCACAGGGTGCCTGGGAGCAAAGCCCAGAGCCTTCAGCGCTGTCCTTGCCGAGCCGGCTGCGTCCACGTGTTCCTCACACCAGCCGTGCTCATTCCACGCATTCTGCGGACACATTCCTGGGCAGCAGCGCCGACGTAGTCACCACAGCCCTGTGCAGTTTCTACCCCCCCCGGGCCCTTCTTGTTCTTCAGAGGCAGGACCCTTTCTGCAGAAGGTTAGGTCGCCACCAACGTCAAGGCTGAGTCTCGGCCCCCTCTGTTCAGCCTTATAAGGCTCGCTGTTATTCTCTGTTGAGGTCATGTTTCCATTAAGAGGAGGAAAAAAACACTTCACTATGCAAAGCTCTCTGCATTGCTGTTAAATGTCAGCATTCTGTATTTTGTACACTATTTTATTTTGAGGCCACACTGTCTCTGAGAAGAGCCTGAAAAATCTAAACTCATTCCCACATCACTATACAGTGTGTAATAACTGTAAACTTGTATGGCAAAGCCTTCAGTTATGACATCCTCTCAGACTAGCTGAATTATTTAACACTGGACTTTACAAGAGGATAAACAATAAACATTTACATCTTTAGCTGCCTTATTTACTAGCTATTTTAGGCACTATAAAAATCTGTACTAACTTGTTCTTGCTTTAATTTTAAATGAAACCATCGAAAAGATGACGTGTGGTAGGGGACTCTAACTAAAATCTCTTCTAAAATCACATTTACTTCAGTGTCTGGACACAAGTTTCCACAAAGAGGGGGGCAGTTAGTGCTCTGGAGCTGAGAGCATTTTAGAGTTGCATTGGAACCTTCTCGCCCCCACATGTAACTAAGCAGAGCAGACACTGAGGTGTATGAAGAAAGTGTATGGAAATCCAAGAAGGGTTGTGGCAATGCAAAAAACCTTGGTGCAAGCACTGGATTCACTCCCCACTGGATTCACTGTGAAAGCACTGGATTTAGTCCACACTGGATTCACAGGGCTGTGGTGACTAGTACTGGGTTCACTCCCCACCATGTTGTCTATAT
Source organism: Chitala chitala (assembly GCA_025773905.1). NCBI lineage: Eukaryota > Metazoa > Chordata > Actinopteri > Osteoglossiformes > Notopteridae > Chitala > Chitala chitala. The sequence goes on from JABJVR010000033.1 coordinate 332,340, forward strand.
CAGCAATACTATCTGTTTATGCTAACATTACATTTTGGTATTCTCATGTCATTCCACGTTGAGTCTCTGAGTCATCACTTCCCAGTGTTTGCTTTTATTGCTGCTTCAGAGGCACCTGGGCACATTACTGGTAATCTTGTTCTATAAAGTACACTTTTTTCAACACCATGGAACAACATTACCAGCGGTGCACTTCTTTCAACACCCTGCTTCCATGGAAGCACATATGGACAAGACATGACCAACGGTTGCACTTTATTATGCGTGTGCATACATGTGTTAGCGTGTGGAATTGAATACAGGTATTCATGGCAGGAGCCAACGCTGCGCAGTGTGTTACACTTGACTTTCGCAGACAGGTGCACCTGGGAGCAGCAGGCCGTTACTGCAGCTCCCTTCCAAAGAAAATCTCCCCAGCCTATCAGATGACATGCGCTTCGCAAACGTGTCACGCACCAGGTTTGTGGAATTCAGGTCGGATCGTAATACTGACTCAGCACAGTGACGGGCAACTGTTGGACTCAAGGTGGAAACTGGATGAGCTTGAGGGCGGAGGAGCAACGATTTCTGCTGGGGGGGGGGTGTGAGGGCCAGGACTGCTGATACCAGTCCTGTAAGTGTCTGACCTGGACACCTCATCTCATCGTCTCCGTTACTGCAGCTACTCCCCCGGGAGCTGCTGGCTCTGTGGTTGGACAGGATCCAAAGACAAACACCTGTCGCTCAGGATGTATATTCTGCCTGGGCTGGATACTCCCTTACAGCTTTAATGCTCGCTTACAACCGAAATCCATCTATTGGACATTATTGTTTGATCCTGTAAGAAATTTAACGTCCCTGCATGTGCTATTAACGGAGTAGCTGTGCTACGTTGCTCAGTTTTTAATGTCAGGGGCGAATGGGTTTGACATTAAAAGAAAACGTTGTCTTTCCTCTTCTTTACCGGTGCCATAATTCTCTTCTGACCAACCCCATATCGCTGCCATAAATAGTCAGATTGCTGCCACAGAGTAGCTCTGTGCTGCCTTCTACATTAACATGTTAGGCCTGCTTAACACCATCCTCTCATGTGCAATAAATAGCTTTAAGCTCACACGCATTAACTGCTGTCACAAACACTTAAACGAGGCAACCGGGAAAGCCCTCTGCTGCTGAGCACAGAGAGCTGTTACCTTTCTCTATCGATGTGTTTGGACCTCAGCTGTGAGAAGTGGAAAATGTGGAGCGGAGCAGGGATGGCTCTAGACCCACGTGAACTCCAAGGCCGCTCTGAAATGGCCATGGAGCCAGCCAAGCCAGTCCAGGGTCTGATAAAGTCAGCGTTACCGTGGTATATGGTGAGGCTAAAGGAAGAGCAGGGCGGCTCATGAAACAGGAGCTGTTCATGCAGGGTACAGCTGTCCACATGCAGGATTGTGTTACCCAGGGAAAGCATCGCTCTGCGTAACCCCATAACATATACTCTTTTGCTATTCTGCTGAAATGGAGAAGCGCCATTAGTTACAGTGCTTCAGCTATGCAAATCAACCTCAGACAGATATGACGCAAGGGATTTTTATCAAAATGAAATTGCCAGTTCAAACCGGTCATGGTCAGATAAAATTTTAAATGATTGGCAGGTAGAGAGAGACAGACAGAGAGAGAGGGATAGAAAGCACGCGAGTGTGGGGAATTCCTCACTATTACTGCTGCTTTGAAGAGAAGCCACACTGCAGCAGACCACGCCCATCACTGATCACATGATCACCTCCTCTGTTTTGGGTTGGTGCTTTTTTAACAGAGTGCGTCTGCTGCATAAAGGGCGTGTATAAGACACATGCTGCTTTGCGTTCTCCTACAACAGGGTGGGAGCCTGTCTGAAAACAGAGAGGTAAGTCCATGTTGCAAAAAAACCCCATCCTCTTAAACTAAAACACAAGAAGGTTTCAGCACAAGATTCACTGGTTCCCCTTCCTCCTTTTAATGGCCAGCAACTGAGACATCAGTTGTCATTTTCTGAAGCCCCTGTGATCTGACAGATATTTGCAGGCAAATGGCAGAGAGAAAGATGGAGAGAGACCCCTGTTTTCAGGGAGTCCCTGCCACGCCCATTCTCCCCCCTGCACCAACTCCTGTCAAGTGTCAGTCCTGAAAAAAGAGCTTTCCGTAAAAGGAGTGGGCAGGAACCATTTCAGCTTGTGGCAAACATGAGAGGACAGCGAGTCTGAGACCAATATGGTCCCTCTCTGTGTTACGCTGAAAGGAAAGCACTGCCTGCCTTAACACCTTAAAACCTTTCCCTCACTTTGCAAGGAAAATATCAGCCATTAGCTATCATGAAGAGCTTTATATAAAGCAGTACACTGATGAGGTACTATCAGTGAATGAAATTTAATAAGTAGCCACGCAACATTGTATAACCAAATTAATGTGATGTTTATTTTGAATTAATCACTGTGCCTTTCTCACTTGTGTTGGGAAAGCTGAGTTGTAGGGCTTCATGCGCTTTGAAGATGTATTTTCCTAGAATGCCTGAATGCAGCACATCAAAACAGGTTGATGCAGCTGGTGTTTGATTTCTAAAGTATGCCTCATTAGCCCATTCATTTCTTAGCATGCTAAACACTATGGCTTATTGCATGCTCTAATTGCTTGCATGCTGATGCAGGTCTACGTTTAATAGCAGCTCTTGCTGATAGTTATATTGTCTTTGCATACTAACATCATCATTTGCACCATTTTATTGTTAGCATGTGCATTTTTATAGCAGAAGGCATCCACAAAGCATCCTACTGTGGATAATTTCATCTCTTTAATACTGGCAATTTAGTACAGTAGTATTTTTTTTTCCTGTCTAGCACTAGTATGGAGCACAGCTATACCCAGCAATCTTCTGACTAAACACTTGCATGGGCAGTGATACATTTAGGACATGTGTTCATCTCTGTCTGCCCCCTTCTTTTGCATAAGATCAGTAATTGTAGTCCCTTAGCTTTAAAAATATACTGCCTACATATCACTGTATCTTTTCATTATGAGTCTAGGTTCCTAATGTATTATATTGTAATGTATTTTTTAATAGATTCTGTACATTTAGGGTTTTTGCTTTTTTATCCATTGTAAACTGATCTATTTATCACATTTAATAATCTGGGCATTCTCATTCTTTTTCTCTTATACATGTAGACCTTCCTGTTGTAGAATTTATTACACGTTGTTAACATGGTTTGAAAGACATTTAATCTCTGCTTTTATCATAGTTTTAGGAGTGTCACTCATTGAGTGATGTGTGAAAAAATATATACTTTTTGTTTTTGTTTTGCAACCTGAACTATGACGCCTCATTCATCAAATGTTACCTATTTTCTGCCCAGTTGTTTTATTGTTTCACATATAACCTGGATACAAAATCCAGTTTCACGCAGTTTTCACTGAAGCCTGCTGATCATTTCAAGGATGTCTCAAAAACGATACAGGAAAATAGTTGGGGTAAGTTCACAGAAAAAAATTAGACAAGGAATGTCGTGGTGTGTTCCACGCTGACACTGATACTGTCACATCGAGTTACCTTTGCTTTATAATTTGTACAATATAAACACTCCAGAGTGCTCTACAATTCATATTCAGATTATTTCTAAAACAAGTACAGTAAATACACTTTAATACAACTATTAAAATTATAAAAAATTTATACAACTATTAATTTAGGAAGTTTTTTGTTATCATATAGAAACTGCCAGTATTGAATATCAGTTTTGGCCAATGCGTTCTCATGCTCACATCTGGTCAATATTGACATCTGATCACAAATCATTTTGTATTCAAAATAATGACAACGTTTTTGAAATGGTATACTTGTAACTGCAGAAAGGTCTGTATTAATCAGCCATGTCAAGTAATGACATAGAAAGAAATGATAATCTGTGTGTGTGTGTGTGTGTGTGTATTGCATGTGTGAGTGTATGTGTTCATACGTGTGTGTGTGTATATCTGTGTGTAATACCTTGTATCTTATATCTGTACCTTATTCTATACATAAGGTTTCCCGTGCAGAAGATGAAACAGTTAATGGATTTTTTCTGGCATTTTACAAGTTACCCACCACAAAATTGTTCCATTATCTTTAAAATAAATTTTTATATTTCCATTACCTTTTTTTTCCTAAAGAGCTATATGTTTGTCTTTGTCAATACCATTGTCCTAAAAATAACTCTGGGGGATTTTTTTGAAAGGTGGCAGTGAGGTGTTTTTTGTGTTGGTCAGAAATAAAAATTGTGACGAAGATTAAAAGGAAGTCATGTGTGTGAGTGTGTGTGAGTGTGTGTGTGTGTGTGTGTGTGTGTGTGTGTGTGCGTCACGGGCTTACCCTCCCCAGCAGTAGCATGTCTGTGTGCGTCAGCAGCTGCCCTGTTCAGGAGGACCTGGCTGTCTTTTATAACCGCTCCTGTGCCTGCTTCTCCTGCCCCGCCCTCGGCTACATGCTCTGGAGCCGGCCCCCTCAGTCGCAGCCTCACCGTCATGCGCTCTGACGACAGCAGCACCAGCTCATCCTTCTTCTCTGCATCATCAGCCCCCCCCTTTAAACCCCCCCTATTTTCTCTGGCCTGCGGGTTTTCTCTACTTGCTTCCATCATGCCACGTGCAGTAGTACGCTTCTTATAGTGTGTGTATGTGCATGCGTGCATGTGTATGTGTGTGTGTGTGTGTGTGTGTGTGTGTCTGTGTGTGTATGTGTGTATGTATACCCCGAATGCAGCCCTGCAGTGCCTCACTGGAACATTTACCTTGTAAAAGATGAGTGCGTCACGCTCAGGAACACCTATGGCATCCTTTGTATGGCTTCCAGTTTGCAAGGTCACTGTCACAATGTGCTATAGAGGTGGGATATTTCAGCTTTGTGTCAGTTCATTTTAGGGTTAGTGCTTTGACTGTAAGGAAACATTCTGTAGACATAATTCTCTCAGTCATTTAAAATGCAGTTAAAGGTATTGATTAACAAAAAAGGACCTTTAAAATGGAATTATAATCATTCATCTTCAAATTATGAGAGGCTCATAGGAAGTCCAGAGTGTACTCAGGAAAAGAGACTGAGGCATGCCAATTTTGTGTAATTTACCTGTGCTTAGATTCTGGGTAAAGCAATAGTAGTAAAAGTATGCATATACAAGGAGGACACACACACACACACACACACACACACACACACACACACACACACACACACACACACACACACACACACACACAGAGTCAGACACAAATACACAAACTTTGCAGTAAAAGAGAACAGTGCTGCCCCATGCACACATGTCACCCTTGCTTGACAGTCACACATTTCTAATAATTTACTAATCATTTTCTGAATGTTGTTTTTTTTTTGTGGTGACCAGGATGGCTAGACAGCACAGATTCTCTGTCCGTCTGCTCATACCATTTTTATTTTATGGTAAAGTGATGGTAAGATGTGATAAGGTATTATTCAATTAAATTCAAATTATTTTTATTTAGCGCCTTTTACAACGTGTATTATGATGCCTCAACTTTAAATGATGTAAAACATAATAACAGCAGCTTATTGGGGTGAGTGCTTTTAGTTTTCTATAGTGGTACAGAAATGTTACACAAATCACATTGTTAAAATGTGCTAATGTAGATGTTTATATGCCTTGAGATAGCTTATAGTAGTCAACTTTGAAAAACCTTCATAGTTTCTGACACAACACAGTCAGTATAGAACCTACAGAGCAGAATCTCATACTTTTGTCCCAATAGTTCCATATTTCCAGAGAACAGGATGTTGTCATGTTGCACACCTCGACGCTCTCAGACATGTTCACTTTGCCTGCCGGACCTCTTGCGGTGAGCGGACACAGAGCATAGTGCGCACTGTACTGTAATGGGCCCTAACGCAAAAAATGAGCTGCTTCCTGAATCACAAATGGACTGCACTGTGCCTGGCCTCCAAGCCAGAGCCTCTGAGTGCCCGCCTGGCTCCCAGAGGAGCCACTTGTCCAGTTTGTTAAGGCAGGAGGATAACAGTGAAGGGGGAGGCAGAATTAACACTGGAGGATGTTATCCCGCTCCCCTGTGACTTTGGCTATATTGGGTTTTGATGATACTTCCGGCCATTTGTGTGAATGACTAATGAGGTGGCGGTAGAGAGAGTGGGATAGCGGGGTGGAGAGAAGGAGATCTGGGGACTGCTGCTCCGTGGACCTAAACAGAAAGCTCATGCTGGTCTTTTGGGTTTATGTAATTTATGAAGTAGATACACAAATGTGCTACATACCATTTAAATGTAATCACGGGTGAGTATTGTAATGCTGAGCAGATATCAGACCAGGTTACACACCGATAGCCAAGAAATTGTGGCACACTGATGTGTTGTAGCACACTTTCATACACATATATAAACAGCTGTTTGATAAGTTGTAATCCAAAGCTTGGAAATATATCCATCCATCCATCCATCCATCCATCCATATCACTTATCCAACACAAGGTTGCCTGGAGCCTATCCCAGGGAGCTTAGGGTACAGGGCAAAGGAAACCCTGGACAGGGTGCCAACCCGTCACAGGGCATGGAAATATATACATGAAACAAAAACTATGAATTTCCTCTGTAAAAACAAATTAATAGTAAAGTTAGTCTCTACATAAAACCTATCTATGAATTTTATGAAACAGTGACAATCTTAATTATAAAATATAGTGATAAAGGGTAAAAGTTCAATAAATGCATTTATCTGTTAATGAAAATAACATTAAATGGTCTCTAACTGCATATATTCCCAATCAGTTGAAGTCAGGGTTAGCTCATTTCACTTGAATGATTTGCATAAATATCCAATAATAGTAAATAACAGTAGAATTATATTCACATCTGCAGTCTTTGTGTGATTCTTTATGTGACATGAACAACAATCAACTGGCCTGAGATCTTCTTCTGTGTTTTATTTTGACATTTATACAACAGTTAGTTCTGACCAAGGATTTTGGTTTGATTTGATTGGACAAGAGGCATTCCAAGAGAGCTAATATTTCACTATAACAGCACTAGGTCATTTAACAATAAACATCACTCCGCCTCACACGTGTTCTAATAATTCTCAAATGCATACACTAACTGAAATAAAGAAAAAAATCATAATCTGTTACTGCTTATTACTGTCAACTAATGTCATCTGTAGAAATGTTTTATAATAATCTTTAATTACATTAATTTTTGGTTGCTAGCTCAGCGTAACATTTTAATGAGGTATGACGAAAAGATTGATATTTTTCTGGATATATCATTTGGGTTAAATTATGAATAGTCGTGAGCAGAATACGAGGAGAAGGGAAAAAGTCAGGATGAAACCAACACAGTAAAGCAAACGGCATGGCATGAAACTGCTTTTCACATTGGTACTGTAACATGTAAAGTAAGATAGCGAGGACGAATCCGCTCATTGTTCATGTTACTTAGCAACAGTCAATTCATTGTCCAAGTGAGGAACTATTTGTGTTGGTGGAGCTACATAACTGATTAAATAAACAAAAAAAAAAAATCATAATCTGTTGTCACTTATTACTGTCTACTAATAAATGGCGTTTGTGGAACTGTTGTATAAAAGCAATATCGCACACCTGAGGTTGTGCTGTTGCTGTTGAATATCAGCATGACTGTGATGTGGTCGTATGCACAAGGCCAAAGTGCTGATATTCAACAACATCACTCCCTCTTGTGTGATATCGCTTTAATAAAAAGTCAGGCCATCATTAAATAAGATACAAATTATTCTCATCTGCATTGCATTTTTGTGTGAAAAAAATAAGATAATGTGACATGGATTGGTCTATTAAATAATGTAGAAGTTAATTAAGTTTATTATGTGAGGCTGTATCCCCAGCAAAGTACATTTGAAAGTACATTACGAGTACATTAGTAGTACAGGTTTTAGGGTAGAAAAATTTTGTGCTTAACGTGAAGACTTTAAACTTAAACTTTATCTCTTCTTCCTGTTCTGAATAATTAATCATGCATTAAATTGTGGATTAACAGTCATTAGTACTGGGATGGAGATTACAAACACGAACATGTGTCCCTGTAGAATTCTGAAATATTGTGCTGTTCTTAAGTAGAACTATGACATGAACCTTGGTTGAAATTGGTATTTAATGGCTATCTGGTATCTCCTTGGCAGGCAGAAAGGTCCTCAGTGAAGCACAGCTGGCCCTGATTGTCCTGCTGATAAGTAGGACCAGATGGGTGAGTTCAGGGAAGAGTGAGACGTTAATGCACAAGCTGTGGTTTTGGTTGAGTGCTAAGGTTAAGACTGTCGTTTTCACTAGTTTCAGTTAATTTAGTAATGATGTGCCTTTGTGTTGAGTGACCCAGTTACCTTAGGCCCTTTTATTTTTAACATTGTGAAAAAAAAAACTTTTTCCTATTTGTGTTGTAAATTCTTTACCCCACATCTACCTCATTATATTTTGAAACAGGTATCTTACATCTGTACTGTCCAACAGGAAATATTACTTTCACGAGAAGGCCTGACCTCCCATATTAGAATAAATTTAGCAAAAAAGGTTTATGATAAATGTTTTACATATTAGTAACTTGAAATTCTGCCATTGTAGCTATGCATTAAATGTTGTAAAAAAATCTTTAAACTTTAAGGGATCTTTACTTTTCTCACACTAAAACTAAAGTATTTTTCAATTACAGTAATTCTATAGCCTTAAATGTTCTTCTAATTCTGTAGAGCTGACATTTGCAAGAGATTGCAAATTTAGAGTCAATATTTTGCCCAAATTAGAACATATAGTAAGTCTCCCATATTCCTTGATGCCCACCTAAAATATCTGAACTTCTCCATCCATCCATCCATCCAATTCAGTGTTGCGAGAAGCCTAGAACCCATCGCAAGAGGCACAGGGCACAGGGCCAGGGACAATCTGGGCGGGGCACCAACCCCCCAAGGATCTGAACTTTTCTGTTTTTGTAAAACAATTATTGAAATATTCACTTTAAAAACATGACTTTCTACATGTGAAAAATGTGCATGGTTCTTTCTTCTTATTTATCACTAGTATAAATACATGCTTTTGTATAAACAAACAAGGCAGAAACACATAAGATGTGTTTCAATAAAATTACCTTATAAAGAAAACTCCACTAGTATAAACGATGCAAGCAATGGGTTGTTGGCATTTTGTTTAATGACCAGGAATGAGTGTGTGACCTTTCACCTCACAAGGGAAAGTGCCCAGGCTGTCACTGCATGTGGTCCTTCACTGTTCCAGGGAGATTTTACAACTCTATTAAATATTAAATTATGGTCACCCTCTCCTCCTCAGCCATCTCTCTGTCCTAGTCTATTAACACTCAACTATTAGCAGGAGATGATGGTTTGATATTGAATCAGAGGCCTCTTTCGGTCAAAAGAGCAGGATAATCCGTGTGCCGTGTCACACGATGTGTGTGTGTGCGTTTGTGGTGTGTGTGTGTGTGTGTGTGTGTGTGTGTGTGTGTGTGTGTGTGTGTGTGTGTGTGTGTGTGCCAGGGAAACATCAGTGTGGCTGGGAATCAGGCGTGGCTGTTTGACATTAGAGTGCACATTTATTTCTTCTTCTTCTATGCTCACGCAGCTCCACCATGCCTCACTGCCCACCTGAAACACACACACTACTAAAAGGGGCATTTTTGACAGGTAGGTCTTAGAAAGTTGACTGACATGTAATCAAAATAAACTTCCCAGAGGAATGTCAATGGCCATGAAAAGCAGTTTGGAAGAAAACAAAAAAGTCTGTCATTAATATTCATGACACCTCTGTCAAGAGCTGCTTCCTGTTGGATCATTCACAAAAGCTGGTAATCTGAAAAACCCAAATGGTCAGTTTGCTGGTCAGATGAGCTTGAGTTTGATGTGTTGGCTTGTGGCCATTTTTTGGCAGGGCTTGAGCCGGTGTTATGTGACCCCCCCGTCTCCTGTCTCTCCTGTCTCTCACCCCCTTGACAACTGGAGCAGAAGCACTGGTGCAGTTGCCATGACTAACTGCTGCTAATGCAGTTCAGCTGCCCTGTGCTAATAGACATGAGTCAGGCTCCGAGAGTACAGGCCCTGTTACACCAGCGAGGTGGCGATGGCCGAGAGCCCTTGCGGCGAATGCCATTGTACGGGCATCACCGTGTGGCATGGAGGGCTCTGTCACGCAGGCAGACGTAATGCATCTTAGCCCTTTTGTCTGCGGACACGCGGTCCGTCCGGGTCCTCATGTTACACTGCTCGGTGTGCGATGCGTTCAAAGCCTTCGCGTCCCCTTTGTTCTCCATGCCCCGCCCTCCCACATGGAAGATAGTGTGACACATGTAGATCACGGGGCTGGTGGGGGATTAGGCTGGAGAAAGGGTTGCTGGCTCCTGGAGCCAAACCACCTGTCTCTCTCAAAGCCCCAAGCCCCAGGCCTTCATTAGCTGTCACAAACGTGGAGACTTTGTGTTTGCTCCATGGGAAAAGAAATGTGGTTTCTGAACGTTTGAAAGTACCAGACTTATGAATTGTACAGAAATATGAGATGTTTATTGTTTAATGTACTTGTCTGTTTCATGATTCTACACATAAATTTTAACTTTTTTTTGCGTGTACCACATACGTCGCCATCTTTTGTGACAGGCAATACAGAAACACCTGAAGATGGGTTTTTGATTTTTTCCATAACTTTTCTCAAAACACGACAAGGACATTGATGCTATTAATCATAAAGTGGGAGAGATGTTGCACTGCCCAGGACCTTGTCTTCCTGTACAACAAGAACACCATTATTGGATCACAGATGCAATTTGGTGCCAAAATGACACACGTGAAAAACTATTATTATGAATGAATATAGTCATATTATACTTTGTGTCAACATTTGGAGAACTGATTCTGCCTGTACCCCAAAGAAGAATTTTTAAGAATTTTTTTCACCCATACACTGGTTCAGCACAGCGACAAAATTAAGAATGCAAATGTGTCTTTAGTAAACTAGACTTACATTTGTTATGATGTGCGGTCCAGGCAAGCATCAAATACAAGACCCTGATGTTGACCTACAAGGCCATCAATGGGACTGCTCCAGTCTACCTGCGGTCCCGAATCAAGAACTATGTCCCCTCCTGTTCT
>JABJVR010000033.1:343568-382403 GCA_025773905.1 Chitala chitala
CCCCCCCCCCCCCCCCCCCCCCCCCCCCCCCCCCCCCCCCCCCCCCCCCCCCCCCCCCCCCCCCCCCCCCCACCACTGCATCCATAGTATGTAGATTATTTTATATTTAGATCTCAATCTATCAATCTCTTATTACAAGAAAACATTAATGACATCTTGTTTTTAAATATAAATATAATAATACAACATGGTGACATAATACAGACACGTAGCAGGTTGTATCACAATTTCAATAAAACTGGAAAACTGTTAATGTCAGAGATTTAAATTTGTCCACGCTCTATGAAAAGCTTGTGCCCTGTCCAGGGTGTACCCTGCCTTGCTCCCTGGGTTGGCTCCAGGCCACCTATGACCCTACAGACAATAAATTGTTGAAGACAGAGATAATGTAAAACAAAAGATGGACTACCGATAACCATGTATGTAACAATATTTTTGTTACGTAAGTAGAACGTTGGCTAGAAAACAAAAATGACTTTCATATAATTTTTGGTAGAATCACCAATTAATTTTGTAAAGATAAAAATCCAGTGCGTAGTCACTGATATAATAATTATTACAGGAAAACCAGAACTGATGTAACCTGTGACCATGTGGTTTTAATAAAACTCTCAAGAATGCTGTCACTTTTAAACACCTGCACCGGTGAGCATTGTAGCACTTAATTTTCACTGTAAACAGTTATCATTTTAAGAAAGGGGACTAAAGTTTGAAGGCAGGGAGAGAAACACCAGCACGCAAACTGTTGGCTAAATGTCAGAAACAACCCTGACGGAAACCTTGCGCTCAGAATGTTTCACAGGAGGAAACAGTTAGGCAGTGTCACACCTTCTCATGAAGAAACGCAAAGCCCTACATGGGCCTTCTCAACTTTCATGTAAAAAAACAAAGAAAAACAACAAGTCAAAGCCCAAATGTTTTTGGGCTATCACCATAGCATTTAAACACACTAATGCTCAATGGGTGACATGTTGATCAGCATCAAAAAGGAAATAAAACGCCTTTTAGAGGCATTTTGCTGAGGAGAAACTGCACCCATCCTAAATCACTACAAAGGACTAGTTCACAGTGCCATTTTGTAAAGGCTTTTAGTCACGTACGTGTTTGATTCCTGCTTATAATTTTTCCCTTCAATTCCAATACTTAAATACAGATGGAAAATACTTTAAAAACAGACAGTCAAATACACACCTAAGGATAAACATTAATTTAATTAAACCACAAACTTTTTCCAGAGTCAGAAATTTAAAAAAATGCTTTACCTCAGTATAACACTACTTAAAAACGTGTTTAGTAGAAGCTCTGGAAAACGTCTTTCTCAGCATTACACTTTGTTTAAACTCCTAACCAAAGATGGTGAATACTGAGAATAAAAGCATTTAAATTCTCATCATGAGTAGAACATCATACTTAAAATGTAAAGAAGATGCTTAACTCCAGAAGCAAGGACTCCATGAGGTCATTTGAATTTAAGGCGATTAAAGTTTTCCATGAGGTATGCAGTATCTTAAGTTTCCTTCTGCTTATTTCTCAAAAACTCAAGTGCCAGTTCCAAAATATTAACATTAGTGCTCATTTAGATATAAATATATACACCAATAATCATATGGTTTTTGTCAAATATATAATATTATACTAAATTTGCCTTCAAATGTATCACTTAACGGCAAGAGCTTTTAGCCACGATGATGGCAGCAAGTTGTTGTGGATCTGTCATGTGTGGGTTCTTCTCCATAACTGATCGCACAATGTAGGAGGGGAAGATGTTGCAGAGGTTGCAGTAGGTCTGGTACTGATGTTCTGGCATGATTTGATGTTCTGGGTGTTCTCTGAAATAGCCCTCCCAAGGGGACTTCCATATCTGCTCCATCTTCTCTGGCATGCTGCGCACCATCACTCTCTCGCAGCACGGCTGCATGAGGCTGTTGCTCAGTGGGTATGAGTGGTATCCATAGGATTCAGTCCCACATGGCAGAGGGTCCCAACTGGCATGCTGCTCCCGACACAGAGGAGGCCTCCTCTGCCTCATGGGATTGCTCTCGTAAAGACGGGAGTCAGAGATACTGTCCATGCGGGTCATGCCCAGGGAGCGGCTGGGCTGAGAGGTGGAGGATGGATGGATTGTGTGAGGTAAGGGGTAATCCCCTGGGCAGCTAGACCGTGCCCCGACTGCAGGATGCTGAACATGAGGAGCTAGGTGGGACATGGACTGCTTCCGTGATGTCTGTTTAGGCTCCTCCAGTCCATAGCTCTGTACCCTAGTCAGCGCTTCATGATGGAATCCAGGAGCAAAAGCCCGCAATCTGTTCTGACACGGTGACTTATGTCCTTTCACATTTTCCTCCACGCTGTTGTCTACAGAACTGAGATAGGGGTCCCCATAAGAGGCAAAAGAGTCACTGTTAGAGTGGCTGAGGCAAGGTTCTGGACAAGGGCTAGGGTTCCTGGGATACATCACATGCTCTTGTTCCATGCTATAGAAGCTGTTGCTTTTCTGCATACCGCTTATGCTCAACTTCGAGAAATCGCTCAACATGGTGTAGTAGCCATGGTCACCCACTGAGTCATACTTAGAAAACCGCTCACTGTAGCTGATAGGGGAGCCCTGGCTGTTGGTGATGAGTATGGGAGGGTACTGCATGCTGGACATGTGCTCCAGGGAGTTGTGGACAAACTGTGAGGAACCGGGCACTGGGCTGCTGGCAGATCTGGTGTTCAGCGCACCGGCTGCATGGCTTTTAGGAGGCTGCATGGTCGGCACACTAAGGGCCGTGACAAGGGAAGGCACGGAGCTGGCTTCTGGTTTCCGAGGAGCCAGCACCCTCTTTTCAGCTTCACAGGCCACTGACCGAATGCTAGGGTCCGACTGGCGCTTGGGAGTGATGCGCTTGGCTTCTGAACTATTGTCACCCTTCAAGGCAACAGTCCCCAATCCACATTTGACCAAAGCTCCTTCGCTCATTGTTTTGACTGCAGACATCTTAGCAAATGCCCTGAGTTCATCAGCCACTGACCTCTGTGGCTGGTTTGGTCTCTCAGGATGGTAATACTTGCACTTGTGTCCATAAGTGCATTTCTTTCCTAGAGACATCATGAAGATGGTGATGAAACAGCAGTATAATAATAAATTTCTGACCAGGAAGAACTGTACAAAAGGAGGTAAGAAGTTTAAATACCTATTAATCCACTCACCATATGGGCATGGCTGTTTCTTGTGCTCTGGGACGACTGGACGTTTTCTGAGGAAATTTTCTAAATTTGGCCCATGCCGTCCTAAAGGATCATCTGGTGGCATGAACCTAAACAAAAATTAAACATTTTACAAAAGCATCAATACTTAAATTATTGCATTGATTTTTGTGCAGACTCGGGTATTATTGAGCCTCTCTTCACAGGTAGTCTTAAAGTTCTCCTAAATGAAATATAATAGACTTGACTTACCATGCTAGAGTTTCTACGATCAAAACATTTACTGTGTTGTAAGTTACAAAAAAAAACATGCAGGAAGCCAACTTGTCTATCTTGTACATTTTTTTTTTTTTACTTGGCTTCCTTGAGCTGAAAAAAAAATCTAATCGGTTCTCAGCGCCTTGTGACAAAACCCACCCAGATTACATGGCAAGCCAGAAACTAATTTCCCTTCCCACAGAAAAGAATACTGGTCTTACGTAACAGTATTTCTCTTAGGCATTATGAACCAGCAGAAAAAGAAACCTGATTTATTAATAGTAAGCTGTGAACAGTTGGTTATGAAGCATTAACTGTAAAAGTCACTCAAAGTTTATAAAACCTGTTGAATGTTCCGTGTATGATTTTTTGCTTACTTGTCATTCACAAAGGAGTACATTAGTAGGCGTTCTTCTATGAATTTCTTCCATTCCGGCTTTTCATTTTGGAGGTCTCTGTAGTTGTCGTTGGATACTATTATACCGTCAGAGTCAAACGCAAGTTTGACAATAAAGCGGTCATCATAACACACCACTCTTCTGCCTTGGACCCTACGAGATGGAGTAAACACCAGGATCTTCTCTTTCTCCAGCTTCCTCAAGATCTCTTGTCCTAAAATCCACATGACATTGTCAAGATGAAAAGTTTACAGGCACTAAATATTTTATTTTTACAATTTTTTAACAGGTCATTCTTTTCACCACGATGGGGTTGGAAATAGTTACTACTCTACAGGTAGAACTATGAAAACGTTTGGTACGTAATACGGCGTAGAGTACAGCAGGTAAGCAATCAAAACAGACATCCTGCCCCTGAGACGCAAAGACTGCATATGAAAGCAGTCTTTTGACAATAAGTATCTCACATTATTTGGTAAACTGAATTTTATGTGACAACACACCTACACAACTGAGTAATAATTCTTTTGAAAGGTTTCACTGTATGAACGTTTTGACCACTTGTGTATTCCACATTTGCATCACATACAATAAAAAATGAATATAATGTACATATTTAATTTACATTACAAAAATCTGGCATTTAATATTGGCTACAGTACTCATAAACAGAACCCATATGAAATTATTTCAACTTCACTTACCTGTAATAGGAGCGTCAGGCCTAGACTGTTCCTTTCTCCACGCTGGAACAAATGCTGTGATATCTTTGTGTCCCTTCTCAAGGAACCAGTCCACTGCCAACTGGATACCATGGCAAGAAAATATCTCTTTGTTTCCATGGCTACAAGACATAATTGACAAAATAACTACAATATTACTTTTCCAAAACATTTGTCCACACAAAGAAAATTGGTCAGATAGGTTATAAAACTGAATAACGATCACGTTTAACTGACACCTTATTTAACAGCTATCAGAGTTTACCTCATTGCCACATTTGAGCCATCTATAACTATTGGCCGTAAGTTATCAAAGTTGTCAATAGGTTCATCTTCTACAGACACCTCTGGGCTGGCAGGTTCCTTTGTGCAGGGACCATGAGTGACAAGGGAACTAGAGGCAGCACAGCCACTGCCCTGGGCCTCCAGCTGACCCTTGTTCCCAAGTCTCAGTAGCTCAGCCAGCACATCATTAATCAGGGCGCTGGACCCCAGCTTTTTCAGCACTATTTCAATCTGTTCCTCTGAGTATCCCAACTTCAGTGCAAAATCCATCTTGGCCTGGTAACGAACACCAAGCTTTGTGTCCTCAGTCCGTGGTTCCTGAAGAATACTCTGGGAGAAGCTGGGGCGGTCGAGGCAAGGCGAGCGGCAGAGCTGCCGGTGCAGTCTGGTGGACATGAACGGCTCCCTCTTCCCGCTGCTGTCTGACTGCTCTGCTTCACTCTCTGAGCTGCTGGCATCCTCTGACTCGCCACTGGTCGACTGGGCTTCTTTTGTTGCGCTGGTGTTGTGGCTGGAGGAGCACTTCTCCATTCTGAGCTGGTCCACACCGTCATTACATGGTGCACGCCATCAAAGGTCTGTGCTGTTGGAGCCCCTCACCACAGTAAGGGTCTACAACTCATGCTTAATGTGTACTATCATTACTTGCATCCAACCGTCTGCACAGGACCACAGGTAGACACACTTGGAGAAAGTGTATCACCCTGGGAAAGAAACACAGAAGCAAAGAAAGGCTTCAGTGACATATTAGGCACACAGGTGCACAAGTTTAAGGACATCAACATCAGCTGTATATTCCACAACTTAAAAATATCAAGAAAACAACAAATCTGTAAGTGCACTACCATTTTACACAACATATCTGGGTGACACCAAAATATCAATTGATTTCATAAATTGAATCTTCTATTAATATAAAACGGCTTAAACAGGATTTAACTGTACAGTGTGCGAAATTACAGACGTCCGATCGTCACGGACGATCAAATTTAATCCTCGGACTAGTACTTATATCTTCTCACCGGTCCGATCGGACTAGCATTTAGTTTTTCAGTTAAAACGATGCGATACGGTTTTTCTTCTATTATCTGATCCTGTAAATCTCAGTCTAATGACAAAGTTTTATGCTCAGAAATATTTGGGCAAGTATACGATTATCCGGACTAGTCAAATCTTTGAGCCACTAGTCCTTAGGACTAGTGCTTTGACAAATTAATCATGCGCACTGTTGTAGACCAGTTTTTTTTCTCATATGTTCTCATTCTGCGTTAACTCTGTCTACACTCTCCAGTTACAAAATGTAAAAATTCATATTAAACCTTGGATGAAAATTAATTACATTTTGAATCAATAATTTAAATACAACTGCTACAAAAGGAGACGAAATGTGTTCTTACAGTCATACATGCCGTATTACCGGACATACAAATAAAAAGGTTTAATGGACAAAGCAAAATTATCATTATCTCATTTTTACGTGTGGGAAAAAGTACATTACACAAATCAAGATATGTTTTACTTTCAGCGAGTAAAAATATAAAGCTAATCAAAACCGACAGAAAATACAGAACCAAACCCAATATACACTCACTTATATTGGCAAGAGTGTAATTTTAGACTGGAAACAAAGGAAACTACCATGAATGGCACCGTCCCGTGGTGGGAGCCCATGCCCCAGTTTAATCACAGTGACGCGTTGACATTAGAGACATGTAGGGAATACCCCCACCCCCACCCCCAACACTCACGTCACAGCGTCAGACCGCAGTAAAGACGCAGCTTGAGACATCAGCGCTATTCGCTGCGGTAGCAGCTTTTGTGCGCAGATACTCAGAACATTGTTCAAAAACTCGAATTTACTTCTTTACAACCCATCTTCAATCCCATGTACTAAGGGATGAAAAAAAAGAAAAACAGCTGAAGAATCAGAAAAACACATATCCGTGTGTTGGCTGAAATCAACAAGTACACTACAATAAAATTAAACATACTGGATACTGATATTATTTTAACTCATTAGAGGTTTATAAAAGACCCAGTGAGCGGTCACTCTCACAAACTGCAACTCATTTAGCGTCTGGATCATTTTGTATTCCTGTGTTTTACAATTAGCGTATCTGGACTAACGCAATTTACTGTAACACACACGCAGAAAGTCACCAGAGAAGACGAACGACGGTAAAGAGTTTCTCTGCTGCACCAAAATGGTCGCTATGATCAAACGTGCCAGGGGCAAACATCCAGAATAAATATGCTGAATAGGGAAATTGTTATATGACATACTGGTAAATTTATTATTCAAATTGAAATTTCATTTAAATTTACTATCATATAATTTTTTTATTAAAATTAAATATTGAGTACTTAACAGACAAATATTTGGCAGAAAACATCTTCACGCAATGCATCGTACCATCAAAATGTACTGGAATGTTTTATATACACCCTCAGCAGTTAATCTGAAGGTCCAAATCAATAATAGCAATAAAATGAATGGTTGTACCTGTATATGTATACCTGTGAATGGCAAAAGGGGATGTAAAACGACAGGGCCATGCTAACCAGTAGGAATTGAGTCAAAATCTGGAAAGTGTGGAAACTGCAGGCTGTTCACATAGTGTCCTAGTTAAGGTGTTCCAAAACTGTAAGGACATGGGAAAGATCTCCAGTAAGCAGGCAAATGGCGGACGGTGCAGCACGTTTATGTATGTGGGATATGTTGGGTATTCCGACTTGTGTGGACCAACTGACAAGCTCCAGTGCCATGACTGGTCATGGAGCTTAACAGGTACATCTCGGGCCGTGTCTGAGACCCCTCTCTGTGTTATGGAACTTCAAATCCACAAGGCTAAATACAGCTCTCAATTTCCAATCAGTAAAGTAACATTAACTGTAGAGGACGTAGACAATATAATAGAAACACTCCATGATGAAAAGTTACATTTACGTATACAGCCACCAATGTAATTTACATTGCCTACTTGCAGTAGTCAACTACAAAAGATGTTTGCACATTTATACGACAGGTTTAATAGCAACACAAGGCTACTAACAGAATCGCAAAAACACCACTGTGTGAACTGGAGGTGCATTCGTCAATAAATAGATAAATTAATTGGAATTTGTGTCATGGGTGCCATTTACAAATCGCATACATTTAAAGCCAACACACAAAAATGCATATCCTGCTATATATGAGCACAAAACCTGAGCTCCACTCCTGAGACATGAAGGAAGGTAGTATGTTGTGATGAGTAATCTTTCACTGTGTTTCCCATTCAGACAGGTTTAAATTTAAAGAATGTCAAATGATGCCATCAATCAGAAATTGTGGTTTGTAAACTGTTAAACATAGTGGAGTATCCGTACTGTTTTAGGCAGCCAATGTTGGGGGTCTCACTAGATGATAAATGACAATCATATTCAAATACTAACACCTAAACAAATAAATTGCTCTAAGAAAGCAATTATGTAATTAAACATAACTAAATATTTAAAGGCTTTGCATTTGGAATTTTTGTCCAGTGTTTTCTCTGTATTCCTTATGCTCTGGAGATGACAGGCTCTGGTCTACAGCAAACCTGAGTAGATAAGAGTTTAATGAACATATAACTTTCCAGCAACAATTTTACATTTCATAATGAATGCCATTAAATGTTAGAAAATAACAAAAATTAGTCAGTGTAATGCTGCAATCGACTTCAAAAGGATTTAAATACATGATATTCAGAAACATATCTGAAATACAATTTTGTATTCAAGACCACTGCTTCATTTAGTCTTGCACAGAAAAAGATACAACCATGCAGCTTCGAGAGGCTCAGCCCATGACATGCGTCTCCTAGCAACCAAGTCCTGTCATCAGCAAACTGATTTTTAGTAGTCACGACCAACAGGCAAAACACGTCTTTCTCTGGGCTCTCTGGGTAAGGCTGACAAACACTATTAACATGGGGCTGATAAATCCAGGGGTTGGAAATCATTTATGCCACACAAATTAACAATGAGTTTTAGCAACAGATTCAAGTATAGATGACAAGTTCCACATTTGTGATTATAAATAAAAATAAATGTCTGCCACATATCAAAGCAAACATAACAGAAAATTGTTAAAAGCTGAACAATCATAATCAAGACATCAAAAATGACAAATTCTACATGATCTTATTTCTTTAGTCTGATTCATACATACTGTAAAAAACCACAATGAAAACCAACTTAAATTAAATGTATTACTTAACCTTAGTCATAAATCCTGTCTTGTGTTTGATAAAAATGAATGAAAACCACTATATTTCTAATATGTATTGTTTAGGGTGTGTACTAGTTTGTGCAGGGATAAGCAAACATTTCCCTACAAGAGCAATCATTATATGGTTTAATTTCTTTAAGTATCATGACAGAAAACATTGAGTTTCAGAAATGTCATTTGTGGCAGAAGAAAATAGTCTTTCTCATATGTAAAACTGTCCTTGGCTGCCATTAAACATGGGTACATGCATTTATAAAAGGTTTTATCCATCCTGATTTAAATCACAGATAAAAATAATGCTTTAGATGCAATTTGCAGTGGCCTTTAATAGCACCCTTGAGAAATGTAGCTGTTGCTAGGTTACACCTTCTGTTGACATGTATGCACGAAAATGTAAGCACAGGAAATCTTACATTACAAGCATACAGAGCATACTACTCTCAAACATATTAAAAGATACAACTAACCTATTTTTTTATTTTGCACTATGATGACATGAAAACAGTCATTGCTCAGTAGTTTAGTTCAGTTCAATTTCATATTTAATTTCTTATTATAGACAATATTCTACAACCTCAGTTGCTTATGCATAGGAAACAGCACTATGGAAATGTAGTTCTCAAATGGATGTCGTAATTGCAAAGATATTTTGGCATTTAATAAGAAATGGCATTTAATAAGAAACCACTGCTACAAACATCTTTATGTAATGCAAATAACTATTACCATTTAGCAGTCTATTAACAACAGTTTAACAAGTACTTGACATCAGAATGACTCAGGAAGACACTTTGTAATAAGAAGCTTGCACCATATCCTGTCTGTACTTATGTCTGTACTGTCTGTTAAAGTATAAGTGTAATCTAAACCACCTACCATTAATTATGTATACAAATACACACTCTCCCACATACACAAAACACAAAATATAATACCGAACAAATATATACTGTCTAAATTATCTAATAATTCAGTTTTAAATTTAAACCTGTATCTCTGAAACTGCATTTTATTGCTATACTGTGACCTACAGTACAGTGCACATAATCCATAAATTTAAATTCAGCCTTATCAAAAATTTTGTGGTTTTTCTTAATTACTAATCACAGCAAAATCAAGGGTTCACTTTCACTTTCTTGCAAGGTTACTGATTCACACTTGAAAACCTTTCTGACCTTTCAAGGGCAGGTATTTGTCATTCGGTACAATGAATTTATATTAACAAAACTGAACAGTGCAGTTATTTGATATGCAAGTGAATATAAGAAAAAATTGTCACAAATAATTATAGGTTACACCTTTCATTTCAGAGTAAAATAATATCACAAAAACAATACCACATCTGGATAAAGGATATTTTAATATCAGTTTTTCCATTGTGGTGAATTCTAACAACGTTAATTCCTTGCATTTGATAAGACTTTCCAGTTTCTTCCTTTAGTTTGTTAACAGGATTGGGAAAATTTGAAACCTTGTGAATGGCCACATGTTTAGCGTTGTATGCTGTTCTGTGTGATAACATTTTACGTGCGTGTGTTTGCGTGCACTACATAAACAGCAGGTGACCAGGTTTTTACTTGAAATTGGATACGAACATTTTCTGGTAGTATGAAAGAAAAGTTAAGCATCAGAAAAAATAACCAAAGCTTTCCTCAGCCCTTCATCACCTTTCCTCAGCCCTTCATCACCTTTCCTCAGCCCTGGAAGGCTGCCACACTCTCTAGCCCTTAAAGCAGGCCTGTGTGGCGTCTCATAGCAACAAGTGGATCGTGTCTCTGACCCAAGAACAGTGGTGCTCACATTGTGAACTGTACTTTGCTTGTTTTCTTTGTCAATATTACTGTACCATACCAAAAATTATTTTTCAGTATTAGGTTTTATTAATTATTTTTTTATTTGAGCACCGGTCGAAATATTTTTAATTGAAAAATTGAACATATATATCGAACATATATGTTTATATAAGCAGACATCCTGTTTTACTATGAATAAAGAAATATGTCATATTTGTCATTTCCCTGATGTTAGGATTTTAACTACGTCTAGAATACAGGTAGGTACACTTATGTAGAATGAGAAACAGTTGAAACATCTAATGATATGATACTTATAGCTATAAGCAATATCGCAATGTACCATATGTGAAAATTTTAAAACTTCTTCCAGTTATTTCTTGTCTTTTACATAAAATACTGCATATTTAAGCTGTGTATTTAGAATTTTTTTTCCAACTGTTTACCTTTTCATCATCCCACATATTCAATTACAATTATTATGTAGGATAACAGTTGTCCAAAGGCACTTCAAAATTAAGTTATACTTGCAAACAATAAAAAGGTGAAAAGAATGAAAATCATTACAACAGTAATTGATTAAAATTTCAATGTATACATACATGCATATATATATATATATATATATATATATATATATATAGCAATCCCATATTTTTGGCTTAATCATAACAAAAATTTCATGCAAAACTGTAGTCTGGCTTTACTTTTTACCCTTAGCCTTAAACTTGCCCTTCCTCAGTCTTTTATGACAACTACTAAACTGATCTAAGGTCAGTTTCTGGTGGTAAAATATTAATTCACCTGGATGCCCTTGTTATTACATTGTGAACCAAAGCAACACCTTTAGGCTTTAGGTGTTAACAATCAGGTATAGATACAACAAATTCTTTCAAAAAAAAAAGGTAAAGAATGCATAAACAAATAAAGAAATATACTAAACAGTTTCAACTATGTTGACAATAAAACAAGAACAGCAATAAATTATAATAATAATAATAATAATAAGGAATCTTTTAGCGGGTATTTACATTTTAAGATACTAATAAAAGGTGAAATTAATCACTGTTCTTACTTTGCCTTGCGCAGTCGTGTCCCTCGCTGCCTTTGACATTCACTATGTTGCCACCGCCGCTGTCACTGGCGAAGTCTCTGCCGCAGCTTGACTCAGCGGCGCTGTGGCTTGTTGGCTTGTTCTCGGTCGGAACACGCATTCACTAACCGAAATGGAGCGCTGCAGTGAAGGGCCTGCTCTCGCTGACTGTATAAGCTCCAACACCATTTATGTACATGCCGAAACAAAACACATACAAGGCACAAAATAATGTCATCTACTGGGTTATATATTCAGGTTACTTGACTCTGTCATATCATTTAAAAAGTGATGGAAACAAATCGTAAATTCCTCAGGCGTTACGCCGAAAAATCCCCTCTTGCATCCTCCATCATCCTCACTGCCTCCCACAATCTGTTTCTTAGCAACAGGTCTGCCGCCCCCTGTCGCTGGTAAAGAACGCAAACGACACAACAAACTGCCCCATCTGAGTT
This sequence comes from Chitala chitala, assembly GCA_025773905.1. NCBI lineage: Eukaryota > Metazoa > Chordata > Actinopteri > Osteoglossiformes > Notopteridae > Chitala > Chitala chitala. The sequence goes on from JABJVR010000033.1 coordinate 356,014, forward strand.
TTCTATGCAGCCATGCACACGTGTAAGCAAAAATATCACATTTACATGAATATATAATGTGAATAATGTACAGTACTTCTCCTCTCCATGCAAATCGTATATTAAATGCCATAATTATGATAAAAAGTAAATAAGTATGGTCATTACATGTTCTCAGAAAATAAATCAAATCTGAGTGATTTAGACTATTCAGAAGCATAAGAAACAATTATATGAAGATATTAATTTTTTTTGAGGCTAGAACACTGAAGTCCTGTCAGAGTACATTTCAGATTTAAATAGTGGATTAATCCTAACACTGACACAGTGCTCTCCATTCACAGAATGCAGGTAATGTCTTATTTGCCATGATTCCTTTGCTGAAAAAAGTTCATATACTGCACAGAGGCAGATTAAAAGACATCTCAGACCTGACTTTCTCATCTGAATTACATGTAGGTCAGTTTAAGTATTTTATAAATATTAAAAGTACAGTATAGGTATAAGATATTTTTTCCTGTTATAAGGTATCACACCATCCTCCTATGAGAACTAATAGTCCCCCCTTATCTCCAGGGAATACTTTCCAAGACACCCCAGTGGATGCCTTGTACCAAACCCTGTACAATATGCTATGTTTTTTCTTATACATGTACATACACGTATACCTACAATGAAGATTAATTTATAAATTAGGCAAAGTAAGAGATTAACAGCCATAATTAACTTCTGCTTTAGGACTAGATGATACAATCCCTTGCAACCTACAGTTACCTAAAATGAGGTGAATGGAGGCTTCCAGGAGGGTGCCATGGTGGGTATTTGGGGCACGATGTATAGGTTTTTTACCCTCATTGAGACCATCAGGTGGGCACCCCCTTCATCTGTGTTTTGATGACAAGCCCATAACACCTCCACAGGGCACATTGGGAGCATCAGCAGTCTCAGGTGTGCCCCCCCTCTGCTTTAACTCCCTTTGCTCACCCTGCTACTACAGGCTAATGCTTGGAGTACAGGTGATATCTCCCCTCTTAATCCAGAGCCAAGGACTAGCCTGCTCAGCAACACTGGAGAGGGCTTTGATGGCCAGTCCTCGAATCCCCATATCTTTAAGTAACCTGGTGGTTGATTTACCTACAAGACCTCTGTGACCATCCTCCACCATGCAGACCTCAGCTTTCCAGCCAAGTCGCTCGGTATCAGCTGCCAGCGCAGCATCCTCCCCCCTATGAAGACAGTGCGAAGTGAGGAGGACCAAAGGCCAAGGTCTAGTCTGAGATTTGTTGTAATGAACTCAGCTGTGAAGCATAGTTGCTGCTTCAAGTCCACCAATAACTCCCACTCTCATGTCCCTCCTGGGTCGAACCAGGATTGCCAGTGCACCAGACAGTAGGATTAGCCCGCTAAGGCAAAAACTCAAGACTTCAGCTCTGGGAGCTATTGTAATCAGTCTCCTTTCTTTGACCCCTAGGACTGATATTACCATCACTGCAGCCCATCACCACCCACAGTGGCCATTACGCTACCCCCTTCGAAGCCCCCTACTTCATTCTTATCCTATCCCAGCTGAAGCATCTTGTCCCACTCTTGACATCAGTGTAACAGACCAAGGGAGCAGATGAGCTTTGAACCCAGGTTGCTAGCACATAAGACAGGAAGATTAGCCCACTGAACCAAAGCTTCAAATTTATTTCTTGCCCTTTACTTTCTGACCTTACTGCAGTCAATACAATATTTAAAATTGAACAATTGTAACAATACACTGTAATAACAGTTATGTGAGCATTGCAATACCGTGACAGTCAATCTGATAACCAAGATAGCTGCTAACTGATTAACAGGCAGGTAGCATATACAGCGTCGATATGCTGGACAAAGTGACAATGCACATCACGGTGCTAAGTTCAACTTTATGAATTGGCCTAATAGCTTGTTGACCCAAGTCGCCTGATGGTTTGCCAAAATCTCTTCAATGCTGAACAAAAGTAATTTTCCAAGGACTCACTGAGCTCCTCCCATACCTGAGGTTTTGCTTCTGTAACTGCCATTGCCACATTCCACTTAGCTTGCCAGTATCTGTCAGCTGCTACTTAAGTCTCACAAGCTAGCTAACCTTGAAAGGTCTCCTTCTTCATCTTGACAGCTCCTGAAGGTTTCCTCCAGGTAATCTGATTCCCTCCCTCAGTGCAAAAGTATGAGATGTAGGCTGATTAGCATTTCCAAATTGCCCATAGTGTGCAAATGGGTGTGTGCATGAATGTGTGTGCAGTTGAGCCTGGCAACGGGTTGGCAACCCTGTCCAGGGTTTCCCTTGCCTTGTGTCTCGAGCACTCTGGGATAGGCTCCAGGCTGTCCATAACCCTCTGTAAGATACGTGGTATGGAAAATGGATGGATGGAATGGTAATTTTTATTCAATTCAAATATTACATAAATTATTACCATGTAAAACATATAAATTTAGAGCAGAGTGTGAAAGATCTACAGGGAGAACCCTTGGTAAGTTAGAACAATAGTATGATTAGTCCCTCAAGTGAGCCTTTAGCTCAGCAGACTAATCTTCTTGTAACTCTGTGCAGGCTGTGAGAGCATGAGTTTGAGTCTAGGTTACCCTGAAACCACAATGAATGTGATACATATAAAATTTTGGATTAATTACATTTATCTAAATAATTAACATCAGCATGGTGGTTCAGTGAGTATCACTACTATAGTTACATGTCCCCATATATGAAGTATAACGTAATGTATAGTTTTTAAAACCTATTAATACATAAATACATGTGTCTTTATTGGTCATTTAAATAGTAAATATTATAGCATTATGTTTCTTACCTACATGGTATTCCAATTGAAATGTAAGAGTCACAAACGAACTTTTATTTTGACACAGTGAGTGACCGGAAGTCGATCCCTTTTTCTTACTGGCTTTACACTGCTAAACAGTAGATGTAGCTGGTGCGTGCCTTTGACGGCCTGGTGAACGCTGCTTTGTTTTACTTTTTGGTATTATTGGCGAGAACGCTGTAATCCGCCGTGAAGAAAACATGACGGAGGAACAGGAGATTATGTGTAAATTGGAAAACATCAAGGAGATACGGTGATTGTCAAAAAAAAAAAAAAAAAAAAACTTTGAATGAAATTTAACAGCCGTAATGGACGCAAGTTTGTAGTTAGCAGCTATCTTTTCTAGATGAGTATATATATATATATATATATATATGTGTGTGTGTGTGTATCTATACAATCTTAATAAAAAGTAAAATGTTTAGTTTTGCTCGCCGTTTTGTAAAAGAAGCATCTAATAGTAATTTTTTTAACAGAACCACTTTAACAGCAAACGCGCACGCGCCTGTTCAATATTTGTAGTTCAGTGGACATAAAGGCGATTAGTTAATTGGACATAATGTGGTATAGACGAGACCTGTTAACATGTGGGCGTCTTGCCCTTTAACGCCTGCATTACGGTACTCGATATATAGGCACTTGCCTATTATTAAACAATGTAATCGCCATTTGAATATAATTAATTTGTGTTTTAGTGTATTTGCCAGCTATCCTGCCATTTAATTCAGCTGTAAGGAGGTGTAATTCCAAACAGATTTAAATAGATTAATAAATTTATCTGAATGTTTTGTGTTACAGTGTATTCAGTCTTTGTGTGCAAATTAAATGGTATATTTTGTCGTTTAGCTCACGGTAAAATATAGAAAAAAGAAAAATATGTGTTGTACATGGATCTATGTTCTGTGGTGCCATCTTTTCCAGAAACAAGACCATTCAGATGGAGAAGATCAAGTCGAGGCTGAAATCTGAGTTTGAAGCGTTGGAGTCGGAGGAAAAGCACCTGAAGGAGTATAAACAGGAAATGGACCTTCTGCTGCAGGAAAAAATGGCCCATGTGGAGGAACTGAGACTGATCCATGCTGATATCAATGTGGTTTGTAATGATTCTGTTGATTATGAATCTCTGTGTGATTTATGCTGTGGACCAAGTAATGCTATACTAACTTTAACATTATTCTCTGAAGCATAATGAGTTTCTAAAATAAAATGTAGTCTGACAAATATGTGTATTTGAATGGTGTGATAAAATTGGCTAGAGTTGGACTCTTTTTACCTGCCTTGATTTAGCTGCCTGTACTTGAATAAAGCAAAAATTTGCATGATATGTATTTTGTATATGGCACCTTATATAGCTGTGTGGTTTTCATGGTTACATCAGCATTGTCACAGCATTATGCTTGGTGTGCTTAATTTTTCTGGGCCGAAACAAAGTTTAAGCATCTTTGAACCAACAGAGCCCTTAAACTGTGTTTTTGGATATGATTTCCCATGTTCTTGCTGTTTCACCTGGGCGTGTATTGCTCCTCATCTGGCTACAGATGGAGAACACCATTAAACAGTCTGAGAATGACCTGAACAAGCTGCTTGAGTCCACACGTCGCCTCCACGAGGAGTACAAGCCCCTGAAGGAGCATGTGGACGCACTGAGGATGGCGCTGGGTCTGCAGAGGCTGCCGGACCTGTGTGAGGAAGAGGAGAAGCTCTCTCTAGAGTGAGTGTCCCCCCCCCCACTGTCGCATCACATCCTTTCTGCCGAGGCATTTTTCTGCGTGTCACATTAACTGCTATTTCAGTGTGTAATATATTAATTTGGTTTTTCCTAGAGCAGTCTCATCAGTTTTTAAAAAGTGTTTTTGTCCTGCGTCTCATGTCTTCGGTTATGTGTGCCCTCCTGTCTGCTTTTGCAGTTACTTTGAGAAACAGAAGGCCGAATGGCAGACAGAACCTCAGGAGCCTCCGATTCCAGAGTCTCTTGCTGCTGCTGCAGCTGCTGCTCAGCAGCTTCAGGTTGCCAGGAAACAGGATGCCAGACAGACGGCGACTTTCAGGCAGCAGCCGCCGCCTATGAAGGTAGGCGGTTTCTTGGCTAAAACCACTGCATCTCACGGGCAAGAATTATGAGCAACCATGCTGGGTGGGCTGTAGGTGCTTGGACAGGATTCTGGGTGACACATTGAGAACATAAATTATTTCAGTTTCAACTTAATAGGATGTCCTGTCTAGTAAATTTTGTAACGTGAAGGAACAGCATGAAATGAGCTTTTAAACCAAACTTGTAATTAACAAACAAAATTTAGTAAAAATGTATCCAGTGGGAATTCCAAGCTGTTAAAGTAATGTTGCTAATAATTAATTAATTCTTGCAGTTACTGAAATTTTCAGGACAACTGTTAAATCAAGGATTTCCTTAGTAAAAAAAACAGAATACTTGGATATATGTGTGGTGGATTTTGGAATATCATAATCCTGCTTCTAAAGATATGATTTAATATTTAGTTTTAAATGCAGACACGTAAAAATGCTCTAAAACTGTTTTATTTTAGGCATGTCTCTCTTGTCACCAACAAATCCACCGAAATGCTCCTATATGCCCACTGTGCAAAGCCAAGAGCCGCTCAAGAAACCCCAAGAAGCCAAAGAGGAAGCCAGATGAATGAAGCATCAGTCAGACAGCTTCAGATTCTACTTCATCCCTGTCTGGACGGGATTCACTCCAGCATTTTTTTTTCAGTTCTGTGTGTTTGTGGAATGAGTGACAGGAAAGCACAACCTATGGATTTAATTTGTAGGGAATTGTTCCTAATGGTAATTGTTTACTTTCTTACAGTTACTGAGTTTTTTTTGTCTTGATTTAAACTGACATTCAAGGAGCCAAGTAAATTATTCAAGACATCATATTGGGAGGACATGTGTTGTGGTACTGTGTTTTTGGGGCCTACAAAAGTTGGGTAAAGGGCTTTGGCAGAGGGGAAGGGTAATGATTTGTCAATTTGTGAATATGTCCCAGAGAAACAATTAGCATTTATTGTAGAAATATTAATATCATTTTTTTAGGTTTCAAGAAGTTCAAGTATAATGTGTTGTTTTCAATGTAAATTTTTCTGTCTAGTTGGAAATTACAGATAGTTTATAAACTTACCATATTCAGAGCTTTCTGTAGCTCTAATTAATTAATGGAATGGCACCAAAAATTTGTGCATATATTGCTGAAGAGATGGGAAAATTCCAAAAAAAGAAAAAAAATTCTAATTTCACATGATTAAGGAAAATATGGTCCTGTTCAACAGAAATGCATGGAAAAAGAACACACAAGACAAATCTAAAATGATATTTAAAAATTTTTATTCTGTCCTTTGTAAAAAAAAAAAAAAAAAAAATGAGAAACTGAACTTCCCTAAAGTTTGTATTTTAAAAGATTGAAGACAACTAAGAGAGTACAGAAAATGTGCATAAATTGCTTATTCTCTGCAGTATAGAGCTATACAAACAAGTACCACAAGTATCTTTAAATTTTCCTGTTGTACAGCACCATATTCTCCCCTATCTGCTGATTTCGGAACAATTTCTTTCCCTTTATGAATCTTTCACCCTGTCCCTTGAATAGCATATGTACAAATTTTGATGCCTTTCTGCTTATTGGTTAGAGCTACTGAGAGCTCTGAATAGGGACATTTTAGTTATAACCTCCCTGTACATAGTCAAAAATTTCCAAAGGTTTGACAGGATACAGTGTTGCTGATCATATTATTGCCCTAGTGGTGTTTTTGTGGCAGTAAGGAATAAATACAATGGTACAATTATTGCTTTATTATTTTAAATATAATCAATTTACATAATATTTAAATTTTTGTTTGTTAAATGTCTGTCCCATTTTCTTGCACTTCAATGTAATTCACTTTTATTTGGAAGATTTTGTGGTTATGCATAAATTAGTACAATACAGTATTTAAATTGTAATTCATCTTAAAACAGTATTTATCACTTTAAATCAGTTGAATTTATATTGAATTTGTGTTCCAATGGCCTTTCAAAATATTTTAAAAATTTAGCCCCTTCCCCATGACCCTGATAAGGGCCCTGACTGGATAAGCGATATGGAAAATGCATGGATATTTACAGCCTCAAATTTACCAAAGCCTGACTGTAATAAGTCAGTTTACAAAGGAACAATGCATTAACATTGCTTCACAGAGGCACCTCGTTTACAGATTAACAAGGGACGAGGGATGTCCCAGGCATTTCTGGCCTCGATACAGGTATCATACAGCTCCTAAAAGAACAATGCAAAGAATGTGCAATAATGTTTAACACTTCGGAACACTGATGCTGAAGTTACCCACGTATAATGCACAGGGTATTTAGATTTTTATATTACAACAAAACAGAAGATAACATTATACACTGGTGCATATTGTACGTGAGATCTTATACTATACTGTAAACCCCAGTAGTGCATTGTGATTTGTTGAACGTACTGTACATGACAAATGTATTGTGGTAATTAAATTTCAGAAAAGGGTTAGGGTGAAGTCTAATTGGTATATTTTGACTGAGTGCAGTGCACTGTGGGTTTTTTCCCTCTGTCATTTGAAAGTGTCTCAATATGTTTCCCAGTACTTGTGCATGCTTTAAAGTGTTTCTAAGTTCAAATGCTGTAGTATACCCCTACACTATGTTAATTGTTCCTGTCAGTAAAAGCCAGTTTTGATGTTATTGCAGAAAATTGTTTACGCCTAAATTAGTCAAGTTTTAGCTTTTTATGTTAGTATTTCTAGACTGAGGCCAGTAGTACAAAGTTTTAAAAAGTAATATATTTGTGGTCAGGTCTTCATCTTTTCCATTTTTCCATAACTAATGGTTAAAATGTAATTTGTACTTAAATACCTTAATGTTTCACAGTTGCTTTGTGTATTATTGACTTCATAATAAAACTAATTGTTTGAAGTTTTTGATCTATTTTGTTTAGATGTTTTGATCTATTTTGACCTTTTGTAATAATTTCTGCATTCTTAGCTGTTAGTAGTGTGTAGAAATTACCCATGGACAACAGGGGTGAAATTGAGTTTTGGCTACTAATGTGCTCATCTGAACACACCAAATTTCTATACATTTTTTTTTTTACTTGTACAAGATGGCTTGTTTACAATGAACTCTAGTGAGTGTGTGTGTGCACGTGCGTGTGTGTGTGTGTGCGTGCGCGCGTGCCTGCCTGCCTGCCTATAAATAAATAAAGGAATCTAAAGTAGCAGACCACGAGGCTCTTATCATCAAACCAAAAAATTTTAGGACAGACTATTTTTAGTGAGACCCCTAAAACTGACACTGAAAACTAACTACATGAATGGACCCATAATGTAGCTATTGTTGATCTCCAAGACCCTGTATCTCTAAATCACTGATAGAAATAAGGCATTAATGAAGGACTTACATTGGATAATCACTAGTGACCGACTGTCTAACAAAGCTTGGGTACATACAGTTAAAGGTAGTCCTTTGGGCAGTTTATGAGATGAATAAACATGATTACTCTTCAGTGGAATGTAGTATTTTCTCAAGTGACCATGCTGTTCCTATACTGCCATTTGTAACCATCTGTTAACTTTCCTGACGTCTTGTACACCTTGACAGCTCGGAAGATGTATTCATTTTCACCACATCAGGAGCATAATGTATCCTTCTAGTGCACTGGGCTTCTCAAAGCAGTTTTCTGTTTGGTATTGGAAGGGCCAACACAGTTTCCCTGATCCCATCTGTAACCTGATACTCCTCATTTCAGCAGTCATTTTCAGGATTTTGCTAATTTGAGAAGACAATTTGTCAAGCTGTCTTGATGAACTGGAACGGGGGGCACATTTACAAAAACGTTTGTACATTCTTCCTGAAGGAAAACATGTAGGAAAACTCCAGTGTTCTGTGAAAAGTCAGATTTATAAATCCTTACGTAAACCGAGGTATGCATCTTAGAGTGTTGTAGAAATTTTAATTTAAAAATTTTAAACTTTTGGATGATTCTAACTTTTTTTTACTTTAAAAACCTGCCCCATTCCCACTCTGGAATTATGCTACATGGTCAATGCAAATTAGCCACATGCATATATAAACCCACAAATAATATGCCACAAACACACATCCTTACAGCTACAGTCACGGACCTACAAACACAGATGGTGGAAGAATTAAGGGAAATTAGTGAAAAACTGAAGGTTTTAACTGCAGTTAAAGGGATTTTGGGTGAAATATGCCCTGTGTTAAAGTATATCTGTGTGTATTTCTTCTGCGCACAATTTCCCTCAGTCTCACTGTGATGAGGTCAGCCCAATCAGACGGCGGCTCAGCAGCCATGTCATCTGCTTCGACAGTTAGTAATTCAGGGAACTGCAAGGTGTGTCATTGGGCCAGGCTGTATAGGATACAATAACCCATTTAAATATTACACACAGGTGGTATAACAGAACACCACCCAACCTGTCCCAACACTACCACCTGTTTTGGACACAGCTTATGGTGAGCTCTACCACTGAACATGCCACTCCACGTGTCCCACTGAACCCTTGAGTACATGGACTGTAAAATGGGATTAATAGCTAGCATTTAAACGGGTAACAGCTGTCCCCTGCAAGTAGTACACATGCACACATATATATGTGAAAGTGTGTGTATAAGTCAATTTACCAACACACCATCCCTCTCAAATTGTCCTGGTTGAAGATTACAACCTACATTGCTGTTACATAAGGTGAAAGCATCATACATTAATCTGGTCCAAGGTACAACAAGCAACAACCATGCTGGCATCACACAAGTTGCCCATTGGTGGAATGAAACTGTTTTCCTCTCACACAGGCAGCGTCATTGTCCACTGGTGCTTTTATTGCAATGTGCACACAGTCAATTGCACAATAGCGAGTATATATGTAAAGTCATTCATTTCAAGCTATTATTGTTATTCCAAGGCAGCACAGTGGTGTGGTGGTTAGCACTGCTGCTTTGTATGACCCCCCCTAGGCCTGGGGTTCAATTCCTGCTGTGTGTGTGTGTGTGTGTGGGGTTTCCATGTTCTCCCTGTGCTTGGTGGGTTTTCTCTAGGTACTCTGGTTTCCTCCCACAATCTAAAGACAGGCAGGTTAGGTTGATTGGTGTGTCTAAATTGCCTCTTATGTGTGCACCCTGGGATGGGCTCCAGGCTTCCCTGGGACTAAGTGGTTAAGACAATGAATATTTTTATTCTCTGAACACTATGACTTCCCAGCTGACTTAAACTATGCAAGCTTTGCAAGCTTTTTCAGGAAATAAATCCCAAAATCCTTGTATAAATGTGCACATGAAAGGATTCTCATCTTTTTCATGTGCACAAAGCCTTTATAAATGAGCTCCTTGTTTTTGGTTTAGGTGAGTTCATTAGAGCTCACAAGATTTCCATTTGTATTTGAAACTGAACTTGTTGAACTGACTTGTCTGACTTAAAAGTGTGCAGTTTTTTTCAGAATCTTCCATAGGAAAAAAATGTTGCAGCCTAGCAATATTTCTCAGCTGCAGGAAACACACCTGGGGCTGCTAGAGTTTGCATTATTTGCTAACCCCTCTCTAAACTCCCTCCTTGTGCATGTGGTTACCCGGTGCCCGCCTGGGCACCATCTGAGCTGGATGCCTTGTAGAGTGGCTGACTCCTAATGTATTCCCTTGGACGAAGCTCCACCTGAGGGACACCAAAGGCCAATGAGAGCGGCTTCAGCACCAGGAGCAAAGGAGGACTGAATTGTATTATTTATATCATATTACTAGTAACAATCAAGCTCCCAATAAATACCATTACATTCTGTAATGTTAGCATGCCCAGGAGGGGCTGGGCAGCCAGTCAACCTTGTGTCCCCAGAGGTTTTTTTTCTCCCACTGTGGAGTTTTTGGTTCCTCTTCTCCATTGTTGTCTGGCTTCATTCATTTGTATTAATTCTTCAAAATCTGTAATTTCCTGTGTAAAGCACTTTGAGGCACATTGTTGCAAAAGGTGCTATATAAAAATTGAATTGAATTAAAGAGGACAACCTGCTTAGATGCTTCTGAGATCAGCACCATGTCTGGCCTCATCGTTGTTGTGGCAACAGTCTCTGGGAACTGCTTCCACATGTCAACTCTCATCTCACAGTCTTGCGCCATTGCTAGCAGGCCAGAAGGGCTGGTCCTAGCAGCTGATGGTATCTTCTCTCCTGCCCTGACAAAAGTGATGGCTCTCTTCACTGGGCGTCTGTGCTTGAAGTGGCTTATCTCACAGCAGATGGTGTTTGCTATGACCTTCAGGACTTGATCATGGCGCCAGTGGTAATGTCCTTCACTCAGGGCTTTTGAACAGCAGCTGAGGATATGCTCTAGGTGCAGGCTGGTGAATCCACCTTCCCCCAGCAGAATAAGTTAGATGGGCTTGGTAGAAAATCATAGACAGCCTCGACCAAGAATCTTATCCGGTGGGGCTCGGTTTTCCAGAGCTCAGCCCATGTGACTTTACGCTACAATGCCATTTCCCATTTTGTCCAAGCTCCCTGCTGCCGCATCCCAACTATCGTGCTGGCCCGCTCCTCTTCTAATGACACTTGCACTTCCTCCTGGATCAGTAATCTCCTTTCCTTCCCCTTCGTTTTGTCATAGTGAGGTGCTGTGCTGCTGCCCAGGCCAGCTCTTCCACGTGTCACTATTCCTACCAGTGCCTTGTGCCGAAGTCGTGACTCTGCACCATCCACCGCCTCTGCTGCTCTCCATCTCCGCCCCATACTCGCCTCAATTTCAACTTGCGAGACTTTTGGATCACTGGATTTTCTGTATGGCAGCACCTCCCGAGCACAGCTCACCTTAAACTCTTCATTTAAGCTGCTGATGGGGAGCTTCAGCTTGTTGCCTCGCCCATACAGGGCAAAGCTGCTTAAGCTTCATGGAAGGCCCAACCACTTCCTGAGGAACCTGCTGACTCTCCTCTCAAAGCCCTCAACTGTGGAGATGGAGACTTCATACACTAAGAGAGGCCAGAGAATCCGTGGGAGGATGCCATGTTGGTAGATCCAGGCCTTAAACTTGCCAGGTAGACTAGACTTGTCCACTGTAGCTAGCCAGCTTTCCAGCTCTAGGTTGGTCTTGCAGATGGCCACTGTGTCTGTCAGGCTGCAGCTGAATACCTTGCCCAGGCTCTTTACTGACTTCTCAGTGATAGATGGTATCAGAGTGTCGCCAACTGAAAAGCTGAACTTGTTGGTGACCTTTCCTTTCTTCAGCACCAGGCATCTATATATAACAGAAACTAATTTCTAAGGAAACCTCAGAACATCTTCACGCTCTCTAATTACGACATAGTAAACTACATTTTAATGTCATCAAAGCAGTCTTGTCTTCTAAAACCAGAGACCTTATTGAAGTGTTTGGTCCTCTGATGTGCTGGATAGTATCTCGAAACATTATCCATCTTTTTGTGCTTCCAAGGTTCTCTTGAGTAAAACATGACATTTAAAGCTTTTAATTGCGATTTCAACATTATCAGAACCAGGAAATCAATAGCGACGTTTCACACCACTGAAACCATTTAATTGCCTGGGTCCCTGTGAAGTTTGGGGACCCCTGCTGGCCACGATTTGGTTTACAAACTGAACAAACTCCATAGACAATACCATTGTCTATGGAGTTTGTTCAGTTTCATTATAAAGATTTGCTTAATTGGACACAACTACTGCACCCTTTCCAAAGAATCATCCACAAATTTTGCTTGCTTTAACGTATTATACCCCCTAGCATTATACCCCACTATTTAAATACATATTAATCAGAAACAACAACGATATTGTTCTATATGTGTCATAAGTTTTCCAGCCATTAAGCTGCAGACTCCACTGCAGTCACAGAACATTTAATGTTAGTCCCTGCAATCCACATGGTCTCTTGTTTCTTACATGAAATGTAAATATGAAGATGACCTCTGTATAACTTTAGTCAATATAACTATGATGAAGTTTCACTACAGAATTGGGATGGTTTAAATCCTGAAGAATCTTCCCTTGCAGTTACAAAAACGCATCTGTTCTTGAAACTGTTTTCTGCAGTGTCTCGGTTTTTATCAGGTATCAAAACAGTCCAAGGTCCACTATCTGGGGATTTCTATAAAAGCAAGTTTTCTTTGGTCTCCATTAAAAGAACCAGTCTTCAACCAGACTCATTTGCTCCCTCTAATCCTCGAATAAAGACAGAGACAGAATGTGTGTAAGTATACAGCACTGTTAAAAATTAAAGAAACATTTCCTAACACAGTTTGGACAGAAAAAGATCATGATTAAAAGTTTATATTCTTGTTTTATCGATATCTTACATACTAGAAGAGCATTTATGAGGTAACATTATGACAACGTTAATAATTGACATTCTTCTTCCTGGAGCTGATGACTGAAGCCACACAATGTTTTGAGGAGTGCCACAAAATAGTTTGTGCGTATGTTATTATGAATTGTTGTATTTAACTCAATTTTTAAATAGACTTTATGGCAGTCTGTTTCCAGCTATGGGTTCTCTGTAAGTTCTTCACCCAGACACTGCTTGTATAAAAAAAAGAATACTTACAGGGAAATTTATTTGGCACAACATTGTTCTAAAGTTATGGATTTTTAAAACAAATCATCCGTTGAGGTGGCCATAAATCTAGTTTTCTGTCTATCAATATCCACTCATTAAAACAAACATTAAAGACAAAACATCTAGTCTTTGAATAACATAATACAAGCTGGTGATATAATAGAGGAATTTGAAACTGTAGCAGGTGATGTAACACTCAATACAATTGGAAAACTAAATGTTTTCCACACTTCCAGGGTTGCGGGTTCAAATGGGGCTTTCAGCACTGCATGTGTGTCAAGTTTGCATATTCATCCCATGCTTACATGGGTTTCCTCCCATAATTCAAAAACATACATATCAGGTGGATGGGGAACTCAATTTGGAGGAGATTTTGGCAAGACGTATGTAATGCCCTCCCATATCACAATGTACTTTTGGTCTTATACGGGTTTTGTAGCGCACTTAAAAATTATTTTATTACAACAAAGCAATAAAACAGGACAAAGCTTTGTTTTACATTTGGCCCTCATGTTCTTGAAAGGAGATTAGTCACTCTTTTCTGAGTTCCTGGGTACCATATTTGCTAAAATTGTATTCATCAATTTGTTAAAGTTGTGTAACCTTTTAATATTCAGTCTTCCAAGAGGACTTTTAATAGTAATTACTAATAAAATTTTACCTATTATAAAAGGGCCACAGACACCTTATCTCTGTCCAATTCACTTGTTGGCACAAGCAGAACATCGGATCCTGATTCCTGATATCTTGTTAAATGATTTATAATGTCCTACAAAATCAGAGTCTATAACAACCTCACATTCTAGATCGTGTAGAAAAACAAAAGGAATAAATTCCCCTAATCTCTCTCCGTTTAAATCTTCTCTGTGGGGGAAGGGATGAGGTGAAACAAACAGATTTCCCTAATTGCTTGGGAGGTTCCCTACTGATAGCTCCATTATCATAAGAGGCCTCTGGCCTCTTGTCATTAGAATTACAATAACAATTCGTCTGATAACAAAATGTATTTGTGTAGTCTGGCTCGTTTAGGTATGGAAAAGCATATCTTTTGACTATTTACTGTTTGGTTATACATAATTTTCCAGATAAATTATTTTTATTGTAGCATATCAATACTGAATATGTAATTAATTTACATTCAGTTATGTCAGAAGACTAAACTAGTGATTTTCAGAACATATATAATATAACTGAAGAATTTTGCCAATGTCATCATGTTATTAACATACAATAAGAAAAGTATATTAACAGTAAATTTTCTAGTACGGGGTGATTAGTGTTTAACAAATACCACAAGCCAGTTACTGGAAATTTGCCATGCCTTGTTTATTGTATTTAACTTCCAAGTACTGTATATTGCCTAATTAAGTTAAGGTTAATTAATGGTAACTTTGGTAAAGGATTAAAAGTTTGTAAATTTAATAACAAAACCTATATAAATACATAGAAATACATGTTTAAACAGTTTTTTAAATGAAGTACATTTTTAACCATTCAAAAAATCATTTCGAAATGTCACATCTGTATGCAGTCATGAACAATCTGACTCATCACACAAACAACAATATACACTTATAAATTAATTGCTCAGCATGTTTCTGTCTGAGACAAGAGATATATGTGTAAGCATGAAGCCAGTTTCTATCAGATTCTCTGGGCCTTATAACGCCTCATGTTTTTGAAATCCATTTTTGATTTAGCTAATTCACGATTATGGCCAACAGTGTAGTTTATGCACAAGTGATGGCCGGTGAACCTCGAACAAATTGCCTAGACGCATTTTGTCCAGACCCCACCACAGCGGCCAAAATTCTTTCAGTGTGGAGTTTACTGTATTTGAGCAGTTGGTTTGTTCATTCTTCTAGGATGGGGAGCTGTAGCTTGCAGTGGAATGTAAATACCTGTGGACCTCAGAGGGACATCTGCATGTAAATGCATGGGATTGCTGTAAATCAAACAGTAAATTACTACTATTTAAGTAATTGTACCAGAGAAAACTCTCAAAATTTTAAGCAAGCTATGTCATTTTTTCTATTAAAATTTATTTATATTTAGTTATAATTGATTTTAAAAATAAAGGCCCTGTAAAGTAACAGTATGTTAACAAAACTGATAAAATTATTTTAATAATTAAGTATGTATATCGTATAGACTATAATTTAAACGTTCGCTTAAAAAAAATCATACCTATACATAAGCAGGAATGGAATGGACTGAGACAAGAAAAAACCAGCCTTACAATCCAGAATTGGTCCACATAATAATAACACTGTATAAAGGGAAAATGTATTTTTCCATATATATTCTGTAAGAATCCATATATATTCTATAAGGAAATAAATTGTCAAGATCCACTATCATGTGACGTTTGGTGTTGCTTTAAAGTGCTGCAATAAATGTTTGAATTTAATTTGTGGAATTTCATTCTTCTGGAATTTCACTTTTGTGGAATTTCTCTTTCTCAAAGGCATGTTTCCCATATTTCCTTTAAGTGCTAAAATAAATAAATCACAAAATGCGTTACGTTTGTACGCAGATAGTTGAAATACGATAACCTTTGAACACCTAAAAATAAAAGCACAACAGCATTTATTAGTCTTTAAAAATCAACGGAGGCGCAATGTGGAATTTTTCTCCCTATGTTATTGTAAATTCTACACAATTTATACAACTGACAACTTTATAAAAAGTTAAATTACTCAACTAGTATTACTCAACACTGTATTAGCTACTGCTTTTAAACGGCTAGGAACGCTACTCTGAACTCCACCCAAACCCTGATGGGATTTGAATGGTAATTTAGGGGTGAAAAGCTCGGGATCGAATATCCCCAGCGTCGCTGCGTGTACCTTCTCAGAATTACGATGGATCTCGTGTATGTACCTCCATAAACATTTTGCTGTATTCCTGGAACAACTGTATTTTCTACTTTGGACTTTTCTTATATATCTGGGAGGAATTAAGTTATTTTTCGAGAAGACTGTACCAGCATCATGTTTCTTTATCCGACAATTTCGTTGTTTGTTGTGGCACTGCAGCCAAATCGTGTGAAAGGTGCGGGGGAATACTGCCACGGCTGGACCGACACTTTGAGCTCGGGGCGTACAGGCTTCCACTGTCCGGAGCGCAGTGACGCCGGGCACGCCAGGTTTTGCTGTGGAACCTGTGCGCTTCGGTACTGCTGTACAGCAGCAGAGGCAAGATTAGACCAGAGCACGTGTGCCAATGATAACGCCTTCGAGTTGGAAAACGAAAAAACAGCAATGAAGAAGCCACCGCAAGGTATGAGTAAAGAACAAGTGAAACGCTCTTGTTTATCCCTCAGTTATGTTCTATAAATCCGTGTGTTTGTTTTTATAGCGAACATGAAAACCAGTGTTTTGAAATGTTATACAGTACTGTACTGACCTGTACCCTTTTCACTAGTTAAATTATAATTGCTCAGAAATAATCTAATAATGTGAAATGTCCCCTTCTCTTTTAGTGCCCTCATACCTGCCTTTCCTGATTGTTGCTGGTGCCTTTGTCTCATTTGTTATGGTTGGCTCTGTGGTTGTTGTCTGCTGCTGCCAGTACCTGAAACCCACACTCAGGGACAGTCAGAGTGGCTCTGAGCCCGCTCAGGGTTGCCTGCTAGAAGCCGGTGGCCTTCTCTCTGATGGCATGACCCCTTCCCGCAATTCCAGCACCAGCTCCAGCTCTCCTGGAAGGACCATGACAGCAGGACAACCACAGAATGGACACCTGGTCTTTGGTCCTCAGACTCAGCAGTGTATGGCTTCTACCCAGCCTTCTTGCACTTATTTCCAACCATATCTAGGCTACAGTGCTGTCAGTATACACCCCGAACACCCCTCACTCGTCCCAATAAACATGGATAGCTGCTTTGCCTATAGACAGGAACAAGCTTATCCATTTCCACAGCCCTTCATACATAATGAACAAGTATACCCTGGTGTCACCATATAGGGACTTGTATATTTCTTACCTGTTCAAATTGTACTGCTGTCGGGGTAAATGCTGGGATATAGGATAATGCAGAGAGGCAGTATTATCTTGTTTTTTAGATACAATATGTTCTACTAAAGTGATTATACGCATAGATAATCATCATATCCAGTCTTTAAAAGATATGTTTAAAAGGCAAAGAAAGGCTCTGGTACCAACCCTATGTTTTATGTAATTATTTTAAAATATATATGCTTATAGGAATTTATTTTCTCAGGTTTTCAGTTTTAAGTATTGTGTTGTAAAGGTGCCATGTTTTATGCCAGTCAGTGTGCATTCTGCCCTACTGTAAGTGGTAATGTGTGATTCCCCCACTCCTTGTATCTGCTCTGTGTGATGTGTAATTCTAACACGCATGTGATACATTGTGTTTGTTGAATGTCGCTAGTCTGTGAGTGTGTGAATGATAATGCTGTTCGAGTGTGTCAGCATGTTTCAATAAAAGCTATCAATGGGCTATGCCTGTTGTCTTCCTTAATACTTGCTTCTATGGAAATATGCCACATTACAGACAAAAACTGGCTCACAATTAGTATATTTTTCCTATTTTTGTATAAAATGAGCATTTAATGCAATTTTTTTATCACAACAGATCACTGACTTCAGTGTGTACTTTAAGCTAAATAACAATTTGTTTACATTTACAAACTCAAAAATGCGTGCATTAAACACATATACTCGATCCTCATAATTATTTACTTTTAATTGTATAACATATTAATATATTTTAGCCATATAAACTGAATGCATAAATGTAGGTTTTATAACAAGAACTTTAATTGTTAACAGGATTGTTGGGTTAAATATGCAAGACATCAGTTAAAAACAATTTAAAATGGGGCTTTGTCTTGAGAAAATCCTGACAATTAAGACATTTAATTGTAATGCAGCCTAAATGTCTTAGCAAGAATGAATGTGCTGTTTGTGGGGATTATCTGTGTCCAGCAGGAGGTCTGAGCATCATAGGAAGACTGGTATCTCCTCACATCCACAATAGGTTGTGATGTCTAGCAAGATTCTGGTGAATCCTGCTGAGGTGGATTTGGGGGAGGAAAGAATTTGATGTTACTTAAAATGTTAACACAAAAGGTAAATAAAAAATCATTTGCATGGCTTGTGGGACATGGTAAAAATGTCACAGTCCCATTTTAAATGCATAGCAGTCTTATTATATTGAAAACTGCATATTCCATATGCAGTTCTGTTATGTAAAATAGAAACGTGGTTCTGAATAGTTTAAAATGTGACAAAAACGTGCTTTTAAAATATATAATATTTAGAGATGTTAACTAACTGTGACTAATTGGGAGAAAAGGTGGAATTCACGGTGAGCTGCGTGGGTTGGGGCCTGGCAATGACTGCTGTGAAGCGCAATAATATTTTTGTTTTAACGCTAAAATGTTTTAGTTATACGTTGAGTTGCAAATCCTTTCCGCCTCAGTTAAACACGCATACGCGCATACAAGATTGTCTGACACGTCCCAGATTCCTCGACAAGCGCCTACGGCAATGTATCCACTTTAAACCAAATTCACATTTGAGATTAAAGTCATCCCTCCTAGATTCAAGATCTTAAAATTTATCGTTCTGGTTTGACAACCAAATTAATTTGGATTTGAAGATTAGAAAATATAAACTCGGGCAATAATAAGAGCAAGAGTCAAAAAGGTACCGTTGGAAAAAGAGTTAGGAGTTAGAGGAAGATGTAACTAACTGCGCAAAATTAATAGAAACCATAGATGTGTTTCACAAGTTCCCAGCACGGCTAAGCAGTCAACAATAACATCTATACTACGAAAGGTAACTTTGGCGTACACATGTAATCTAATACAAGCACACCTAAATTATTATGATTAATATAATATTTTTAATATTATATTTTAATATAATATATAATTAATATTTTTGTTTATTTTTGAAAGTTCATTATTAGACAATCTATATTTTGCTTCTGTATCTAATTAAACACTCCATGAAAATACTGTACGAAACCAAAATATCAAGTTGTTGTTTTTTTTTTTTTTTTTTTTTTTTTTTTTTTTAATTAAATACTACTTTTTAAAGAATGATTTTAACTAATATGATTTTGAGGTACAAATGTGCAGGACTTGTAGTCTATGTAACTAAACTGGACCAAACTGGAACTGTGGTTGATGAACCGTGGTTCACATTTGTAAAAGTCCATTAAAACGATGTAAAAGCTTTATGTACGTTTTAGTATATAGGAATGGTTGAACAGCATCATAGTTCTACTTTTGAGATGTATCATTTCTTGGGCTTGAGTTTCCCATATAATTTAACAACAGATTTAACAACATTCAGGTGGTTTTGGCATGTAGTGGATATCTCCCTTTTTGACTTCTTGACAGGCTTGCTGTTTGTCACACCCGTTTTTCGTAACATTTCCACCCCCGGGATTTCCACTTATGACTTTCAGTTAAAAGTAAAACAGTAAAATAGCAAGGAAAAGATTCATATGACAGGTTAAATTAAACTGTATTTACACATCACTTCTGCACTCTTTAGCCACTTATATATTTATGAATGAAAGAAATGGCCTGAATTATTATCATCAGTGTGTAGACTTAATAGATTTACTTTATGACTCTAATCATTATTTTCCAAAACAGTGGCAAATGACTGTCTGTACGTAAGTATTGAAATACTTCTATGCAGTTTACGTTTTTTAAAACTAAATGAATGACTCAAATATACGCATAAAATAAGATTGAAAAACGGAAGCGGAAATGACGTAACCGCGCATACGATGTACAGATCGGGCAGCGACAACACACCCTAAAATACAAGCAAGCACACGTAGATTTTAATGGGAAGAACTAATTTAAATCAAACAGAAACAAAAGGTTCCCGACATAAATGATAATAAGCTTTAAGCATAATTTAAAAGATAATTATACATTTACTATGGCAAATACTGTTACCATAATAGCAACTGTATCCCTAATTTTAGAGGGTTATTTTCAAACGGAGTTTTCTGAAAATGGTTTTCTGCCGTCTGTCTCACAACATAAAGCAGGATTTCGCATTTTTTCCAAAAGTTAATCGGGTTTTTGCATGCATTTTTGCGGTGAACCTGTCGTTTCCTGTGTACCTGGTTGCTGTGTCCTGTTGAACAGTGGACACTGGTAGCCAGTAGAAGCTAATTCAGTACGTTGCTTTTAAAAAGAAATGGGTAATAAGTAATGATTATCCGCGAAGTGTGAAACAGACCTGTAAGAACTATTTCGGACATTTTAATTACATGGATTTCTTAGACTACGGTCACATTTATGTTTTGAATTTGAGAAAACTGATCCTAGGCCAGTTTTTAGAACCGTCGGGCCTTGTGTGCCGTGGTTTGAGTAATGTCTCGCGACATGACGTTAGATCAGCTGATTCGGGCTGTATACGCGTAACATGGCGGAATGTAGAGGATGTGTGTCCAGGAAACGGTGCCATAACGCCTTTCTCAGTCAAGCGATTTGAAACGATAAGCAGTGACATTTTAAGGGTAGAGATCGCGCAGTGCCGTTTGGCCATGGAGCACATTACAACGCCAAAGGTAACTGAGCTAATTTGGTGATACGTTTTTGTTAGGGAAGACATTTACGGCAAATTTTGATTTCAGGTTCTCTGTTTAAAAATAAAATTTATAACGGAAAGGCGAGTACATGATGAGCTAGAAAGACAGAAATTTGGTCATGTTCCATTGTTATTTACACGGTACGATGTAATTTTAAAATGTATTGGCAAAGTGGTAAACATTTTTAAGACAGTTTTTCCTTAACTCTATCGTAGCCAAATCAGTATTAGCAGTAGGAAAAATCTAAATTTTGGGAAAAATTATACACTAGAGTGAAAATAATTGTTTATGCCATTGTTTTTGGACCATTTAACGTGCAGACAGAGAGCTGTCTAATAATTATCACGTAGCTGTTTGGAGAGGATTAATACTCAACCTTGAATATGACATTCTCTTGCAGTTAAACTGTTTAGAAGCACGTTATGCTCAATACTTTTAAATGCTGTCAGGTCACTACAGATAAAATATTGTTTCTTCATTAAATTTTATATCCAACATCTAGGTTAGCGTTAGGTGTCTGTGTAGATACATTTTTGCCAAAAGACTTTCCAGTACACAAGTTCTTGCAAAGAGTTTTAAATTGTATGAATAAGTATATAATTCCAATTGCTGCATCTTGTAATGGTGTTTAATTCCTAACTGTACTGTTGGGATTTATTTAAATGCATATTTTAAGGCTACTAAATAAAATATTGTTATATTATAAACTAATATTAATTTGGTTTGAATTTCCTGATGTTTAGGACAACATGTTGTGTGCTGCATACTGTTAATGTACAGTTTGAAATGAAGAGATCAAACCCACTTCATTTTCCTAGTCAGATTATGGGATTCATGATCATTGTACCCATGTTTGTAGAACCTACTGCAACTTTTGGTTTTCTTATAGCTCACTGGTTTTATAACATTTTTGGAAGTAAGACTATCATGACCATAAGTCTGTCTTTAGTGTGCAATTTTATGGCAGGAATAGGGATGTAGATGTTATAGGTTAAACATTAACAATGAAATAACAAATGCTTCTACCTGCGTTGCCAAATGCTCAAATCCATATAATTATACAGAGACTACAGAATTATCATATTTCACTGCAAATTACCATACATTGAAATTTTGAATGCAGATCCCCCAGAACCTAGTTTGTAAGGTATGTGACTATGTTTACTGAACTAACTGCAGTGGACTCCAACTATATGCAGATAGTTTTTTTAGCATTGATTATGATGCCTGCATACTGATGTGTGATGGGTACCACCTACCCCTGCACACACACACACACACACACACACATACACACACACACACACACACACACATACAGAGATTCAGAAAAAGAACTAGGTGTTACAGTCCCTAGTATGGGATTGTAACCTACCCCTGTCCACACATACAGTCTCAGTCTCATTTGTCCCCTCTTATAATTTTATAGAGCAGGTTACTGTATAAACAATCAAATCCGTATAAGTCACAAAATTTCAAAACACCAGACCAAAGGCCCTCTTGTGTTCCTCATCTGAATCGCCATCTGCTGCAACATCTTGTGCAGCTCATGTTGAAGCCTTGCTGCTGTACAGGCTTGATACCAGTTGCACAGCATTGTTTTTGTGGAAGTGAATTTTGCACATCTAGCAGACAAATGCATTAGTCATTTGAGTTGGCTGTTGTCACTTACAGGGCCTGGTCTTTACTTCACTTTTGAGAAAATGCACTTACAGGAGACATTGGAGTGGGGAAAAACAAGTACATACAAAATAAATCTGACGAGATCCTTAAACAAATCCTCACGCCTCATATCTTGCATTTTAGAAGTCGTACCAGAATACATCCAAATCCAAATCTTCGTAACTGTCAGGATGGCCCATGAGAGGCAGCTTTCTCCACTGGTCATGAGGATGCATCTGGTATCCTCCACATCCAGTAAGCACAGCTCTCATAGGAATGAGAGAGGGATAAACATGTTCCTGTGGGTACACACAATACCTGGAGAAAGACACTTAAAAACAGATGGAACTTGGTCATAAAAGTCAACTTGAAGGAACCTCTGGCACCACCCATAAAAATGAATGACTGCAGGACTAATCCTTGTGTGGAGCTGCTTTATCACACTAGCATTAACTAAGTGTGTTAACTGGGAGGGCCTTGGAACTGTCTACTGGGTCAGTCTGACTGATCCTGGTCTGGAAAAATTGCTTCTGTCCATAAATGGCAGCAGGTTATTGAAGGTCTCACTCATCGTCTTTTTCATGAATGTAATGACCACCTTCTCACTCTGGAAGTACTCATTTAGGCTTGTGAAATCTGACAAAACCCAGTCCAAAAAGTAAACATAGAATCCAAATCATGTAGACTCCTGTAAATATTCTCTGCAGCATTTAAATGTTCTGATATATCTTTATAGTTTTGGGGCAGCTGTTTGCACACCTCTCTTGCATACAGATGCAGTGAATAAAGTTCATTGTTGCATTGTAGTTCGAGGCAGGTTATTGTTCACGTTATTGGAAACATGTATTTGCCCATTATTGTGTTACATCCATCCAAAGCAAAGCCCACAATGTTTTCCGGTGTCACACCTGCAGGTGTAAACAATTCTGTCATTACTTTGTAAAGTGTAGCTCCCTTGAGCGATCAAAAGCCTTAGTCTTGGTCTCTACTACAGGTGCCAGCCATCCTTTCAAAATGGAGTCCAATTCCCACACACTGTGGCAAAGTTGTGCCTGATGTTACTTTCTTTTTTGGGTCACTGGTGTTTTATCTTTTTTTTTAACCTCACTTTCATTAGTTAAATCCATTTTAAACACTTGGCTAATTTGCTCGGTAAATGAAAAACTTGAGTTGTACCACTAGTCTCATAAGCAGAGATGTGATGATATAATTTACTACTGATCCAGGGTCAGTTTTTTGTAATATATCAATGATCAGACAGATTCCAAATCAGAGCCACAGTTTAACTATTATAACACAATAAAAACTATAAGATCCAAATTGTCATGCATCTAGCAACACTGTGTTTGACAAACTATTAGTTAAAAATTAACCAATTTAAAATAAGTTTATAGGTAGATATGTGAAGCAGTGGTTTTACTTTCATTACAAAAAATGTTTGACTTCTTAGGAATACTTTTGTGTTGTTTTCCCCATAATGCAAGGCGTTTACAGGGAATGTGCTGTATAACATACTGTAGGGAATTGTGGTATGTTACACTCGTCAGCATTTCTATAGTCTACCTGTTGTTTTCCAGATTATGTACAATTAAAACGTTTATATCACAGTTGATTTGCATCATTCCTGAGACCCCTTACAGACATAGTTAGTTATACACTAACAAACAAAAGGCTATGGGCAAAAACCAAATTAAAAAAAAAGAAGCAGGCTGCCAAAACGAGTTCTGTATGGGACCATTTTGATGGACATAACTGTGGTAAGCTGCCGCTGTGCATTATTGCATTTAAGTTCACTAATATTACATCTTTGATGCAAAACTACATAAAGCATCCACAAGCTCTGACAATTAAATGATAGCCTGCTCTTCTGCCCATAGTGAGCAGTGAAACTGCTATTAAATGTTAACAGACGGGGCTGTTGGGGCTGAGTGGACATGAGTTGACTTTGGACATTAGATGGCCAGTTACCAGAAAAACAAACATGAAAAAAATGCCATGGCTGGGAATTGAATAAAAGTCCATTTACAGATGTTTTACTTGTGAAATGTAGTGCCTTTCCCTCACCATTTTTTAGCAAACACTGTTGCTGTGGTGACATCAGTTGATTGCAATACACTGGGATCCTTTTGATTTTGAAACATGGCTTCACTTTCAGTGAAAGTAGCACCAGCCAATATTGCAGCACTGCTCAACCACTGGCGCTACGAGAGTAGACTAATAATGTCCTCTGTGTTCTACATGATCTGTTTTTAACCACCTGAAACTAAAGCAACCCAAACAGAAGTCTTGTGTGTACACTGTACAGTCTTGATGGAAATGGGGAAAAATTTACAATAGCCATCCATTTTTTAGCAAACACTGTATAGTACTGTATAAAAGTATAACTGTAATTTAATGTACCCCTTTTTAAAATGTTGAGAAGAACAATAAAAAAACTAAAATGCAAAGCATTGTTGAGACAAGGTCACAGTACTTCCCTGTAATTAGATGTGTAGTGAAAGTGCTCTAATAAAACAGCATTTTACTGGTGAATTTGTCTTCCACACATTCTGAGGTAACCAAACAGAAGCAAAGTAATAACTAAAAAGCATTTCTGTTTTTTATGAGTCAGTTTTGTTTCTATGGATTGTATGTACATTAATATATTTTCATTACTATAATGCTGCTAGTAGTGTTTCTTGCAAGGATAAAATTACTGGGTAAATGCTTACTTAACTAGCATGTATGTAGTAATGCTTTGTTGGTTTGTAAATAAAAAATCATAACCTATAACAAATCACAGTTTTAACCAAAAATATTGCGGTATGATATTTTGGCCATATCGCTCAACTCTGTTGTCAGCCAGTGACTGCCGGTTGTAGGTCAAAAGAATTTTCAGATTTGCATCCCTACTTGGCATACAATACTTTGTTGCTGACAGCAAGAATGAGATATTGTCCAGTGAGCAGTAAGAGCTCTTTGCACAGGAAGAATAGACAAAACACCTTTATGTGATCAGATACCACGGTAATACTTGTCTTTACTGACGTGCTGCAATACATGAAAATGGTGATTTCTGCAGATGTTGTGTGTTGACTGTAATTTTTTGCTTTTTAAAGTTTTCAAGTAAATGTTTAAAGGATATCGAACTTTACTGCTGGTAGAGGTCCATTTGGGTTTTAAAACTCATTTAAAAATGTAATGTATGGAGATTGTAAGAGTGGACTGCTGTGCTCAGCAATTGTGAAAAAATGATGAATGCTTGGTTCTCCCAATTTTTTTTTTTTTTTATTAAGGTTCAGTTAAGACTTCACTGTTTGTGTTTTTTATGTCATGATGTCGTTGGCCAGCTTGGGTCAATTGCAACCAACAGAAGGATAATACTTTCTAGAGAAGGACCTGTAGTTAGCATACAGCTTCTCACCAAATTAGGGTGGAACTTTGATACCAGTTGCAAGCAACTTAGTCATGGGAAAAACTCCCAACCTACAGACTACAAAACCCAAAAGAACCCTCTTAAGCAGGGGTGTCAAAGTACGGTCCTGGAGGGCCGCAGTGGGTGCAGCTTTTTGTTTCAGCCCAACTCTGCTGTTAATTGATAATTTCAAGTAAACATTGACTTTTTTGTATAATTACTGTGTCAATCCAGAAGTGCATATAAACTTAATTTTTAGACAGTTTTAAAAGCATGAGAAAGACTTACAGACATAGCTTCATATTTTTTAACATTTCTT
>JABJVR010000033.1:382503-405170 GCA_025773905.1 Chitala chitala
CAATGAGTTCACTTTACTCAAATGGCCTCCACAGTCACCAGATCTCAATCCAATAGAGCACCTTTGGGATGTGGTGGGACGGGAGATTCGCATCATGGATGTGCAGCCGACAAATCTGCAGCAACTCCGTGATGCTGTCATGTCAATATGGACCAAAATCTCTGAGGAATGTTTCCAACACCTTGTTGAATCTAAGCCATGAACAATTAAGGCAGTTCGGAAGGCAAAAGGGGGTCTAACCCAGTATTAGCAAGGTGTACCTAATAAAGTGGCCAGTGAGTGTATGTGCACAGCTAAGATTTATCATGATTTATCGTACACTATCCAGTGCATCGCATATCCATCATGGTTGCTGAAAAGCGTCAGGCTAGTGATGTTAGTGGTAGTGCTAAAAAGCGACAAGCCATCTTAATGGAAATAAAGGTGGTGATAATTATGTAGGAGTTTCGAGGGGAAAAATAAACGCAGGAGGCAAATGATTTGTTAACCCACCCAAAAACGGGGACAACAGCAAGGAAAAAAGAGCACCTGGTGCGTAGCCCATACGGAATAAACTGTCACCTTCCTAAAAGGGGCAGTCAGTTTGGTGAGTTCGGTTTCATGGTAACATCTGCAATTATATTCATTCATTCATTTTCTTAACCGCTTACTCCTGGTGAGGGTCGCGGGGAAGCCTGGAACCCATCACAGAGCACATACGGCGCAGGGCAGGGGACACCCAGGGCGGGGCGCCAACCCACCACAGACAATTATATAATAATAATAATATAATTACTATTGTTATTACTGCTATAATGCATTAACATAATGTGTTTTTTCTTTTTATTGTGTTTATCCTGGTTTGAGCAGTCAGCTATACTTCTACCCCTCTGACATAAAAAATAAAGATAACACATGCAGAGTTGAATTCTCTTCAAAGCACATAGCAGAGTTCTTTGACGCATTAAATCTAAAAAGTATATTATTCCTACGGATTCAAACCTAGCAACCCCTTTGAACTAAGAAATAATTCAAAATACTCAGGTAAATAACTGAGCAACTGACATTTTCATTTGATATACTTGTATATTTCATTACACATTTGAAAGTATATAAAATATCATCATAGCATTTTTCATTTACAATACAACTTGAAGAGAAACAAAAGTCGCAATGAACAACAGCAAAAACTGGAAGAAGCGGCAATTCACGTAAAATTCCTTAGACATCGGGCTTTTAATTTGAAACACGCAAGTTGTAAAAACAGCAACCGTGACAGAGCCTGAGAGTGGCGCCGCGAGTCTGTTTCCGTGCACAATTGGAGTGGTTCTGACCGCGCTCCGGCACTGGTGGGCGGTAATGGACGGAAATACGTCACCGGAAGTTTTAGCTCACAAAAAACATTCAAATACTTAAATGTCATTCTTTTTATCGGCAAGCATGTCCAATAAACAGCAAACATGATCTTTTAATTAGGCGCACATTTCTCACGGACTACGTTTACCTACATGTGAGGTTATGTCCAGCTGTTCGGTACCTTGGAGTCCATCGGTTTTATTTTTCCTTTCGGTCCCGCCCCGGTCAATAGTAAAAGTACCAGTATGTGCTGGGCTCGGCTAGATGCCCCGTTACTCCAACAGGAGGTCAGAGAGGAGCGCTCCACGGTCTTTGGATAAAGCAGACCGGGTTAGGAGCACCATGCTTTCCAGCGTGTACTGATTGTGTTCAGTGAGGTGAGCTTTTTAAATTAATTTCATTTTGCAGCACCATTAGCGATCATTGTTTTAAACCCACCAGGTTTATCTCGCCATGTAGCTAGCTATGTCTGGAAATACGACGTTAACTTCGTCCGCCGATCCGTTCAGTGACATCGTTGTTTATTCGCAGTTATTGTCGTTTGCTGTTTCAGCGTGGTATATATAGCTTAATGCAAATGTTATCAGTTTCTACATATTTGTTGTCTGCACGTAGTAAGGCATTGCACGTAGGCCCTGCAGCGGCTTTTGTGAACTGAGCTTTGTTGTTATTCAGCCTTAGTCGTATTAAAAGTTCATCACAGAATTAAAAACATGCGCATGCATTTTGTTTTATTTAACCAAGTCGTATTTTGTTTGGGATTATGAACATGTTTTTGGGTGCCGCCAAAGTGTTATTTATTTTCCAGCCTTTTTTGCTGAAACATAACGTTACATAGAACACAGACCTGTGGAAAACATAAAAGGTAAAATGGCATTATTGATGACATTTCAAATGTCGGTGGAAATTGAAAGACCACGTTTGTATTTTTAATTACCTGTTGTAATACAATACTTTAATAATTTACTTCGTTTTTTAAATTATAATGTATGTGACAGTAGGATTTAAATTTTATTTCGTCACTGATGTTGTAGGATGAAGTAAACGCATTCCTTTTATTATAAAGAGCCTTCAAACATAACTATATGATGTACAATTAGACCAGTCGATGTACTATTAATCATCGCCTATATTTTTTTGCTTGAGAACTTTTAAACCCTCAGTCGAAATATGCAAGTGTCTTCCACTTAAAAGTAGGTAAAATGCACAAAATATATTTTTTAAATGTCAGTGGCTAGTGTATATAGTACAGTGTAGTACAGTATATGTACACAATAATAAGCAACGATTGTGTAGCAGTAATTCCTGTTTCCGTCAGTCTTAACAGATATCCACACTAATTATTTACATAAATTAAGTTTTGTGTACAATGTTTAACACGTTGCAGTGTATGACCTTTTGAGACCATTTGTTAGTAAGCGTATTACAAATTAAGGTTTAAATTTTTCTATATTGATAGAAATATTATATTTGATATGTTGAAAGCTGGGCAGTTTATTTAAAACGTGTTTTCAGTCCATGAAAATATTCTGCACAGCCTCAAATGTAACACTGTGAAATAGGAGGCATCAAGTGTATTTTAATTTGGTTTGCCTAGGGTCATGTTTTTCAGATATTCCTAGATGGCTTTAGTGATTCTCATAGATGTTAAACAATATTAATAAACCAAAATGCCAAAAAATTGTATTGACATTGTTGAGT
This sequence comes from Chitala chitala, assembly GCA_025773905.1. Taxonomy (NCBI): domain Eukaryota; kingdom Metazoa; phylum Chordata; class Actinopteri; order Osteoglossiformes; family Notopteridae; genus Chitala; species Chitala chitala. The sequence goes on from JABJVR010000033.1 coordinate 385,540, forward strand.
GGTAGTATTTAATCATTCCAAATGTGCACATGCAGTTGATATGCATCACATTTGATTGTCTTTGAGACAGGTAGATAGTTATATGTTACTCTTGTAATTATTCACTCTTGTGAATTTTAGAATTTTCAGCCATGTTCATAACTGGGCACATCTTTCAATAGACACTGTTGCCATGGAGCCCAACCGAGGAAATGAGCTGAAGAGGGAAACAAAGGCTTTGTCTGATGGCTGTGAGGAGGCAGCCAGGGGGATTGAGGCCCAGCAGTCGGAGAGAGAGCCACCGTCTGAATGTACCGATGCCTCTCCCTCCACGCCACAGGCACCCTGCAAGCTAAAGAAAACCACCTTCAAGCTCTTTGGGGGCCGTAGGAGCATTTGTGCCTTGCCTAGTTTCTTTGGAGGGAGAAACAAAGGTCATGGAAAGGGGTCTGCTAAAAAGGGACTCATGAAGAGCAAAACTCATGACTGTATTACTAAGGTCAGTTGGGAAGATGCCAGGAGCTCAGGGGATGTTCTGGCTGGAGACTTTGAGTACCACAATCAGAACGGTTTGGTTGAAAAGAGACTTTGCAATTCTCAGAGTTCAAACATTGATATTGTGGAATTTGCTAAAGGGGAGTCTTCGTGCTTGCGTACTTTATTGACCGAAGACCATAAACATACCTTAGACAAATCTCTGTCTTTCCCCCACCCAAAGAAGGGATTAAAAGGGTTGTTTAGCAGCATCAGACGTCATAAAAAGAACAAAAGCATTAAGATGGATAAGGGTGATATGGACATCTCCAAAGATGTGCCTGTTAAGTTTGATCCACATGGCGTGAAATCTCAGAGTTTGGAAGAATCCAAAGTGCCTGCTCCAGATACAGACAGATGTGATGAATGTGAAGGGGAGATGATTGCTTTGGTGGAAGACATTCCCCAAGATAATTCTGAGAGTTTAACGTCATTGAAAGCTCAAGTTTTAATAGGCAGCGATGGGACGGAAATAGCAGTTGTAAATGCAGAGCGAACGTCGCTCTGTGCATCCTCCATTACTCACATCCCAGATGTCAATCCAGAGTCTGCAGAGGAAGACCGACCTTCTCTTCACTCATCTGATAAAATTACTTTGATCTTTGGCGATGTGTCATCACTGAAGAGCTTTGACTCGCTCACCGGATGTGGGGACATCATTGCCGACCAAGATGATGACAGCGTTGCTGACAGCGGTGTGTCAGCAGAGCGGGGTCGTAATGCTGGTAAAAGGAGTTCATGTTATGTTACCTACCAAGGGGGAGGGGAAGAAATGGCCACTCCTAATGAAGTTGATGGAGAGTACATTCAGGAACTGTGGGAAAAGGAGGCTGCTGTGGATATATATGTTCCCAGCCAACAGCCTGATTTTATAGAACCCAGTAAAAGCCTTGAGCTGACACCTGAATCATCAGATATTCATTCTTATCCAGATGGTGACAGTTGCTCCACGTTTCCCCATGCTGTTCCAGATAATGACCTTATCCCTGAGGATGTGTTAACCCCCCAAAGTGAGCACCAGGAGTCTGTTCCCAACAGTGATGAAGGATACTACGATTCTACCACCCCAGGAGCTGATGAGGAGGGTGTCGATGGAGTATGTACTCTTGGACCTGACAGGCTACCAAGAGATAGTTACAGTGGTGATGCCCTGTATGAGCTTTTTGAGCCAGATGACAGTCTCATGAGCCCCCCTCTCAGAGAAGGGTCCTCATTTGAAACTCAGAAACTGCCCTCAAATACTTTAGAATTTTTAAACATAAATTTACATGGCTGCGATAAAGACGTACATACAAGTTTTACTTCTGATTCTGGTGTCACTGAAACAGAAGAAACCCGGTTAGCTAAAATACAGCACAAACTTCTGTGCTCTGATCTGCAAAGTCTACAGAAGCCACTGCGAGAATGTAGCGTGATGGGCACAGGCAGACTCTGTGCAGAAGATGAGCCCGGTGAGTGTCTGTTACAGAGACAGCATTACACCTGCCTTCAGGAGGAGTTGAGCATTTTGCATTTGTCAAGTTCAAAAGCAAAAAGTCAGTTTCATGGATCACAGAGCCTAAAAACAAATAACCAGGTTGTTGGAGGCAGTAGTCAGAAATTGCATGACAAACTTTTACCTGTAGTTGCGGCTGATGAAAGCGGCAGCCGTGTGCCGCAGTCACAGCATCAGTTACAGGACTCGGGTTTGTATGCAGACAAAAATGACCAAAGGCCTTCCCAGAGAAAGAATCAAGTGCAGAATTATTGCATGGACAACAAAGTAGATGTTGAGCATGATCAGACGATATGTTTTTCCCAGGCACTGGTGGATTTCACAAAACATGCTCAGCTCTTCAATGACCTTTCTAAAAATATTGGTGGCTCAGAGTCCAGCTCTCCTTTTGCCCAGAATATGCAGGTACTTCCATCCATGGTCACATTTGATGTGGTGGATATGGAAAATGAGGGAGAGTATGATGAACAGGTGGAGATGGTTGCTGATGATATTGCTTCACCTTTTAAAGATTACTGTGAAGCGTATCTGCAGAAGGATTATGCTGCATGTGACACTCATCTGTTGAACTTCAGTGACCAGATTTTATTTCTGGGAAATATCTGTGGAGTTTCTAGTCTCCCTCGACACCTTAGCCTGACTAAAGTCAATCGGGCCATGCCTGCTCCTCTTTCTTTAAATAGGAGAAGTAAGTCCCTTGATACAGATAGTTTGGACTGTGAGATGAGCGAATCATACCTTACGCAATCAAGGGTTAACCCCTCACTGAATCCCATCCCTAAAATTGAGATGGACCACAAGACAGCTTTTTTCATGAATTCCAAAAGGAAAGGGAATTATGGTAACCCTCAGATAAAGAACAATACCAACAGTGTACCATCATGTCAGCCCGAGACTCCAGGGACCCTTATTCTCCCCTCGACAGATGGAAGGAGAGTTTGCCAGATGGGTCCCATTTCTCCTCAGCAAGAAAAAGTCAAGCTAATGTGTGGTTCAAGTGGAAGGTCAGAAATGCAACCTGAAGGTCACTCTACCAGCTGGAAAAGCCAACCACAGATAGGTTGCTCTTCAGAGAGGACTGAAGCTTATTTCTTGAACAATGATAATTCAGCGTTAGATTCTGTCCACCAGTGTGCCAAGATGAAGCCAGTAGGACTGACCCAAGGGGTGTCTCATCTTTGTTCTGATGTCGCTGACATTTCAAACTCAGCTGTTCACAAGGAGGCAAAGGATTTTGCCTTTAAAAGTAGGCAAGCTGTTGACATGGTACTGTCGACTGGCTTACACAAAAATACATAGAAATAACTGATGGAACATCAAATGCAACAATTTTCATGTTTGAGAAATTTATAGATATTCATGTCCTGTGCCGCCAAAGACACTTTGTGTTCACAAATAAATTTTTTTTTTTTTTAAATAGGAACATTACCAGCATGTACATTTAATTGAAAAGTTTTCTGTATTAAACGTATTTTGCATTTGAGGTGATCATCAGTTCAAACGGCTATAAATTCTCTAATAGCGTTATACCATAATTCAGCATCTGACAGTTGTACTCTAACTTTGTTTCATAGAAATTGTTACACTTTTTAACGTTTTTTTTTTTTTTTAATTGAGCAAATTCTCTGCCTTTATATATGGCAAATCAGTTTGACAATTTCTTCTAAATTCTGAGATTATTGTTGATGTTGCTGCTCTTCGTGTAACATTGCCTTTGCTACAGGGTACTCTGTTAATTCAAGTTTGGATGTCTGTGTTGTCTGGGAATTGGTTAATTCGAACTCAGTACTCCCAAATTTTTTTTATAAGAAAAGTGCTTGGTGGACCTTTTCTTGTGTTGGTTACACAGACGTTTGTGTAACACGATGTTAATATATTTCTGCTTTTTTTTTTTATATACTTTCACTGGAACAAACCAGTGTTTACAAACTGCTCAGTGTGTTACAGCGGTTGTATTTGTGTTAAAGCTACATCATACTGCCAATAGCTGCTTCTGTGCTTCAGGAAACATTTTTCCAAATGATGACAATGTGTGGCAAATAAACCAAAAAAGTTTTAATGAACTCTGGTTTTAAACATCACAAATTAGCCTCATCAGAAACTCCTTAACATTCTAGTGTAGATTGAATACACAGTATGCCACAACATTTAAATATTACTGCAGAGTATAATTTTAAATGCAGTACTCTAGATTAATCATTTTGCTGCAAACATTTTTTTTTTCACATGTAAGCATTGTGTATTTGAGGTCATTATGCTAGAAGCCTTGTTTTTTCAGCCTTTGTGTACAATAGTTTGACTTTAAAGTGTGCATCCCAATGTTTACTTTTGCTATTATTTCCAAAAGACAGTGAATGTTTTAAAAGCATGGATGTTAATGACTTTGGCACATCTACCTAAGTTAAATGTAACACTAAAATATAAACATTTTTAGTTCCTTAATAAAAGTGGTATCCAAATTCATGGATGACTTTTTTTGCTCAGCATTTCCAGTGAAAGTCGTTAATATTGATTAGAGAATTCGTTGGTGGAAATAATTTCTCTACAGAAAATTGTATGATTTACATATGTAGTCTGTCTTAACCCTGCTGTTTCGTCTGTAAATAGTAGAATCAGTGCCTTTTGATTGTTGCAATTTAACATGCTTGCAGAACATGTTGTTGTACAATTTGTGAATTTGTGGGTTTTTATTTATGGAATCGCTGACTAAATCTGAGAATTGTAAATGTGTATCGGTTCAGCTGTGCTGTGGGTCTTATCGTGTCATGTGCGTTGCCTCGGTTTTACTTGGATTTGAACGCTGCTGATGATCCCTGTCAGTGACCAGTTCTCTTGTCTCTTGGTAATTACCAAAGATGCATGTTTTTTTTTTTTTTTTTTTTTTTTCCAATCAGTGTTTACACAACATGAAATGTAACTGTCCGTACACCAACTTTGTAGCCAATGGCAATGTGTAACAAACCTTTGCATTGCATTACTTTGTATTTGCAATTTTTCCTGATTATTTAGGAATATTATGGAATGTTGTAGCACTCACTTTACACTGTCACTATAGTTCATTCAATTTTTGACTAGCTGACAGTTTGGTGCTGTTTTCTTTTCCATAATGGCATTTACCTATATATAATTTTTTTTGTTTTTTTTTTTTTTGTAAGAAATTTGTCAGACACCTTCATGTCATGTCATTCATAGCTACTAAGTGCCATTTCACAGTTTCTCCAGTGAAATAACTGATGGCTTTTTTTAATTCTGTAGTTTTACTTTGAATGTATAAATGTTTTCATTTTCAGATATTAAGTTTAAAATGTTAACTGTAGTTCAAGTCTGAAGACATGTTCTGCCAGTGTATTTGCTGTCTCCTCGATGAGGTTTTACTGTCTATTCTCGTTTTTGTCTCATGATGTGAACATGGACTTTGTCGTAGACATGTTAAAATAAACTTTTCACACACAGTCATTGTTGTTGCTCATTTTCTGGTTGCTAGATTTCCACTAGTGTTTTTGTACTTTTAATGAAGAGTTCTTAAACAATTGATTTGTTTCAGATTATTATTTTTTTATTCTTGGTCATATGGACAGCTGATATAATTATTGTACAAGTTGTCTACAATATTAACTCTCCATCCAAAAAAAATCTATAATTATGTGGAACTACACTGATTCTAACATCAGAAGGCTACCTTCAGAATGTGTTTGCATGATGAAAATCCTAATAACTCTGCATGACTTGTAACCATACACCTATAAAAACTAAACATTTTTTCTGATGTTCCTATATTGAAAAAGCTCTCCTGTATTCCTGTCTAGTAGTTTGTTTTTAATTTGGACAGGATAGCCAAAATAACATGGTTCTTTGGGTCCAGCAAATGTGACCACATAGTATATGAAGCCATGCTGTAAGGAGAAACCCTTTGTGCCAAGTTTTCAAACACCCCAAGTCACATACTGGCCACTGTTTATCAACTTCCCCTTCATCTTTCTTCATCACAAGCATGCGTGATCAATCACATTCAAATTTATTTCAGCATTTAATTTCTCCTTTTGAGGTTAACTGCAAGATTGTCCTGTTTTCTGACACCAAGGGATGGACTCTACAAGACCTTTTAAAGGTGACCTGTGGTATCTGGCACAAAGACGTTAGCAGCGGGTCTTTTAAACCTTGTGAATGGTGAGCAGTAGTTCCTACTGGTTCTTTGAGCTCATCCCATAGTTGCTCAGTCTAATTGATATCTGGGGAGTTTGGAGACCCAGGGCCTGTCTCAAGACGTAAGTTTAATTCAAATGTGGTTTAAATTAGGTTGGTGCTTTTTTAAACCTAACAAACATAAACAGCACTAACACGTATCACAATGGTGGTTAACTTATCCTTGTCAAGCCAGCTTTAATCACTCAGGTTAATATACTGGCCCAAAATTGTGACATTTGCAGCAAGCAGCTAATCACGTGCAGTATGTACATGTGCCATGTGTCTTATCTCGCCTAAAAGCAAGAGATCAGTCAAAAAACAGGAACAATACAGAGAGTCAAAAATTAATGCTAGCTATAAATGGTTGTCGATACATAGCAAGTAAAATAATTTTTCCTATACCAGGGGTCTAGAACCTTCCCTGTCAAAATAGCCCAAAAGAGTCATTTTTGGTGCCTCTTCCAATACAGGGAAGCTTCTGCTGAGTGGTAGAAGAGCCACATGCAGCTCCAGAGCCATGGGTTGCCGATCCCTGTTCTGTACCTTAAATTTTCATAAATCATATATATGTAGTGTAAGGACTAGTCTAAGCATACCCCTTTTTATAAGGTCTATGATCGAAAGTATATTATTCCTTTGCTGAAATCTCTGAAATGGAAAGGTGTGTGAAGCCAAAATGTTTGGTTGAGCTGGCACCTCCTAATTTTATCTTGTATTAATGTGCCAGCATGCATAGCCTCGTATACGTTGGTTTGAGTAATTTCGGACTCATCAGTTGGGTTCCACTGTGGGTCACTTTAGAGGATGCCTCTTGTAGCATGCTTTTAAACATAGCTGGGTCAAGCTAATAACTGGTAGATATAAATTGACATTTTAGTCTAAAACATAGTCCAGATAGGCACAAAAGGCAGCCTTAGAGCAAGGGGGTTAAGTTGTTTTGTGTACCCCTTTTTGAAATCTTTTTGTTAGTAACCCCTGACGTTTGTGCATTTTGTTGTAATGGCAATGTTTAAAAATGAGGCTAGTTGTCAAAAAAAGTCTTTTACTGTCAACATTTCACAATGCGGTCAAGTAATCCCCAAGGAGCTATTGAGTACCCCTAGGGGTAGTAGTACCCCCCATTTAAGAACCACTGCCCTAAAACATCCAGCCTGATTTGAGCTAAATCAAAGCTAGATGGGTGAGTTTATTCAACCTTTAAACTCTAATATCTATATTATAAACAGATCCATTATTTAAATGGCCCAAACAGAGCCCCAGCAAACATTTATGGTTTGGGCAAAACCAGAGCTTTATGGGGTACCAGATTATATAACCCCCCATCTTAAAGATTTTATGGTGCTTTAGTTACGACACAAACTATTGACACTGATTTGACTAAAAATCAGTGACATGGGGTGCCAACTTCACACAGATGCACTTTTAAATGCCAAGTTTGAGGTGGGACAGTGTAAACTGACTTTATTTAGAGACCTTAAAAAGAACATCTTAGATATTACCATCACAAAATGGTACCAAATCATTAGTATTATTCAATAACAGGAAATGTACAAAAATGTCCATTGGGGTGGGTTTCCACACAATTTAACCAATGGGCTAAGAAAATTATGCTAACTGCAGTATCCCAAGTTTAAACAAATTATACCCATACAAATCTGTGCATAAAAACAGTACAATAAAAAATATAAAGTGAAAAGAGACAAAAATATGCATGTATTCAGATTTTGCGGTGTTTGGTGGGACCAAAGTCAGGAAATCCTAGAGGACCCCCACCTGGCATGGCACTGTTTCCACCTCCCTGCAGAAAAAAATAACATCGTTATGATTTAATGTGTAAAATCCTCATTTGCATTTTAACAGTATTAACCATTTTCCTACACCAACATACTGTTAGGCAAATTATACACACAGATTAATGAGGAAGTGTGGAGGATATTTAACATGTTTAACTCAGAAAGCCGAGGACAGGCCTCTGAGAAATAACATTTACTTTAAACATCCAAAAACAATGCAAACATAAAAGCCAGATGTCAATTTAAATAGATTCTAACAATTTAAATGAGGCCATCATTATTGCAACTTGAAACAATGCAGTTCATACTCCAAAGTTGCAAACATTTTATACAAGTTTGTCTTGTGAAACATTAACTTTTTAACTACCCTCTAAATCATGATCAGCAAAAAGTCAAACTTAAAATTCTTTAAGGTGCAAAGTCTGTCACTAAAAATGCAGGGGGTGTGAACATGTACACAGAGTAGTACTTTGTACTGTGCAGCTTTATCTGAGAATATACATTAGCAAGTTTGCTGAACTTAATACCTTGTAAAGGTATTGACAATGTCCTTAATCCAATACAATGAACACAATCTACTTAGTGGTTGGAAACAGCTGTTGGTGTATTACATGCCCAGATGTGTTTTGTAAAAAGGGACACAATTCAGGACATCTGCACATAACTTTGTGTTGCACCAAGGAAACTGAAAATAAGACATTTGAAACGCTGCATCTAATGTGAAGATGCACTGGATGAAATAAACACCTTTCAAGACACACTGACAAAGTTTTGAATCTAATACAGATAGTAGCAATTTATGAAGTGTGTCCTAAAAGATGTATTGTTGCTGATAAGGCCATTTCTTTTTTTTCCCCAAAACAAAGTTGGTTCTGAACTAAAAATATTCACTACTACTACTGAGTATTTATTTTAAGTTATAGTCGCCCCTTCAAATTCACAACGATTAGGGGCAGAAGACCCCATAAATGTGAAAATTTGCAAATACTTCACCAGCCCCCCAACCTCAACCCATAACAGAACAGTCTGTTACACCGTGACAGGCTATTTCTAAACAAAAAGTACCGTATGTATGTAAAGTTGCTTTGTTATTTAATTCTATACTTTTTAATATAATACACTATGTTTTGGACACATAAAAATGTAAAATTTATGTTTGAAAGTTGCCACAGACCATGGTCACAAACACAGCTAAACTCGAGTGAGGCTAGTTGCCAAAACAAAGATGAGGAGCTTCTCCAGCCACGGTGCAGAGATCCCACTTTATTATAAACAAAAATAAAACATCAATATTGAATATACAGTTTACACTAACAAATATTTAACATCGATATTTATACGTTATGATTATGACAAATCGTTTTCAGCAATTACATAATTTTGCTTTAAATGTCACCTGCTAGATTCTGCAATGATTAAGAAAGCTCCACAAATATTCCCACTGAACCACTCTCATCCAACTCGCAAATAACTGAAACTACACGTCAAATTTGTGAATGCGGAAGGGAGATTGTACTTTTAACTTGTACTTTAGCAATTCTATAACACGTGTATAAAATCTGGCCTGTTGTTTTCTTTATATGTTTGGAGAGGGATTTTGGTCACGTGGGCTGCAGGTGGCATGTTTAATTTTCAAGTAAAGATGCAAGTTTTGGTTTCTGAATTCAATTAAAAATGGAAGTATGCAAAAACAGCGTCAGAAGTGCAGGGAGATCAACTGGTGATAATGCTGTTTAATCAAGGCAGCTTCCACTGTTATGGTGCATTTTTACTTAATTGAGGCATATACAAATTTAATGAGTGTAATAATTTTAAAACACTACAAACGGCACAATGACAAGATGCAGACTGTTGTTTGGTCAGAGGAAAAAATACAATGACACAGAAGGTCAAGTCGGAAAGGAGAAGGGGTTTCAGTATGTCTGCTGAGTCAGCAGAGAAAAGTCAAAACAATTCCCATGTGTGTCATTACACATGTACAGTATAGGGTCATTCTATACGAGGGCACTCAAGAGTGCTCAGGTCACTGGTACAGAAGATTGTGAAAACAATTCACACTGATAGACCTAACATAAGTATGTTCAAATCCAGAATATTACCTCTATACAAGTAAAGATATTGACGTGAACAAATGATGTCTGTTTTAGCAATTTTTGTCTTGCTCAAGTACTCTGAGCCCTTTTGAATAAAGGGGAAATGAGGCCTGGCCTATTTCATTTTCTGTTAAACGTCATTTATCATTACTATAACTGATTTTATACAATTCCTAATTAGTGTCCCTCAATACTTTTTGTACACTTCCTAAAAGTGAAAGAAAAAAAAAAAAACCCACTTCCACAGCAATTCACAAAAATCTTAACATTAGAAACTATGCAACGTTGCTTTTAATCAGCCGTTTTTAAAAAGCGTGCATGCAATTCTTATTTTAAAAGCAAAGCTTCTCTCCAACACTACCAAATGACTGAAGGACACAAACACTACTGAACTCTCTGAATGAAACCCTCCAATTCTATTTCGGGCTACTGCCACACACAACACAGCTAATGGAACAGTGCTCAACCCAATGCTGTTCAACGAAACAGCAGCACAACAAGGCATCACATTTTACTTTACCATCAATGAAGAAACCTCTGTTGGCATGTTGCCAGGCACAGATACAGCATTCCCTCCCGCCTGGTTTCTGTTCATCCCCATAGCCTGGCCTACAATTAAAAAAAAAAAAGTGAGAACTCGGCAAAGCAAAAATATTTGATAACAGGGGGGGAAAAAAAAAAAAAAAAAAGGACCTCAGACAACAGATGATTCTCCAGAACTACCTACCAACCATGTGCATCCTCATCTCCTGTTCCCTCTAGAAAGCAGGAAAAAACAACCGCAACGTGTAACCAGACATTATCTGCATTTTACAATAATCAGATACAGCCGCTTCTGTTATAGGCAGAACAGTAACCAGTTAGTCGGTCACCAATGATCTTGGCTTTTCTGTTTTGACTTGATAATAGTATGTGGTGGGAAGGGCAGAGACAGGTAAAGCCATCACATTTCATAACTCAATAAGATCATTACATGAAGCACTGAAAAGGGGCACTCACATTCTCAGGAAAGCTGCCTTTGAAACCTTCTTGCTGCTGTCGCCTCATCATCTCCTCTGTGTGCATCCTCCTGTCCTCCTCACGCCGGCGGCGCTCTTCCTCCAGGCGAAGCTCCATCTGCTTACGCTTCTGCATCTCCTGGTTATGGAGCTCTTCCAGCCTTCTGAGATCCTCCTGGCGCCTAAGCAAATCTGAGACAAACGCAGCATCTGGACATCGCTAGTCCTCAGGCTTACATAAAGAGTAACAAGAACCTCTAAACAGAAACAGTGCGCGTTGGTTACAAAACGCAATGCGTTTACAAGCACAAGCCTATTTGGATTCTGGCGTTTTAAATTGGAAACTAACTCAGTTTATAAGGAAAACCATGGCTAATCACTTCACTGTGATGAATGACGTCAAGTACATTTAGGGTGAGGTCTTGCATGCTTTGGCCTTGCTCCTGAGCAGGGCATGTCTGATACAGTATGGCACAGGTCAGGTAAAAATGCAGTGGAAAAGCACACAGGTACAGTTATTGTGGGAGTGGGAAAGCACCAATACATACAAGATTTCCACTGGCTATAATTTAACATGCAAGTATAAAAATGAACAGATATGCTGGAAAGAAATGAACCCCACACCAACATTCCACCATTCAGATCTCCATAAATAACCTACATTGTAGAATACCGCATTAAATTGTCAGGTTTGGTAGATGTTTTGAAAGCAAAGACTTGCAATTTACTGAGGGCTGCAGAAAGTGATATATACATAGCTACGATAACCGCAGCCTGTGCCGACCCTGTCTGATCTTTTGCATGAAGGGGGAGACACATCCACACTCACCCTGCCTCATGAGCATAACCTGGTGCTCATGTTGGGCCGTCTCCATCTCAGCCTCCAGTTTCTCCTGAGCCTCCCTCATGTTCCTCTCCACCTGCTCATTCTGCTGCCTCTCCATCTCCATCAGGGCCTTCCAGCGCATGGCGTACTCGTACTCAAACGTGCCGTGCTGAGCGAACCTGGGCAGCTGCTCCCGTTCCCTGTGCGCACACCCCAAAGAGGCAGGCGTTAGTACACCGCTTACACAGAGACCAGCCAGTTAACCCACCACACAGAACAATCCAGCATCCCCCCAAGTTTCCGACACAGGGAGGCAGACTTCAGAAATCGCTCAAAAACAAACATACAGATGAGACGTTTCTCATAGTTCCATCAATTATATAATACTAATAATAAAATCAAACTCTGGTATACAGTCCATTTTTGTTATGAATAGGCACATAGCAGGCATCACCATAATTCTGTAGGCTTCTACAGTAGTGTATGGAACTTATCCTACAGTAAGAGCTGGAATGCATCTGGTCATCTGGTGAGTTTCCAAACCTAGAGAAGTATTCCTAGACTTGGCATGTGGATGGGCTCCATAATGATATTCAGAGTTACAGTCCTTGTATTTATTCTGTGCTGTATAATGTTAGAATGCTAACAAGGGTTGGACAGCCAGTCCAACTTACACCTGCAGAGGCCCGCCCCCCCACACTTAACAGTTTTTGGGTTCTGTCCTCCATCATCATCATCACGCTTTAACTTTAGCTTCTATTCCAATACTGTAATTGTAATTTTATTTTACCAAATAAAAAAAAAAAAAAGACATGAAAGTTAAACAACACACACACATACAGGACTGCTTTTTAAGTATGTGTACTATAATGCAGTTACTGCAATGACAGTACGTACTTGTGATAATGTTGGTTTTTGCTGATCACCTTCTCTGGCAAACCCTCATCCTGATCACACTGTTCCATAGGCTCCACTGTCACCGGTCGAGGAAACCTTTAAGTGAAAATGAGGAATGCACATTAGTTTACATATCAACCATTTACAAAACTTCAGAAGTTCCTTTTGTGCCCTCCCAAACAAGAACTAAACTACTGATAAAATATTTCATTCTACAACACAGAATCCCACCGCCAGATGAACAGCACCAAGCATCAGGGACTTACGCAGTTAATAGGAAAGCGCCACTTGAACATCTCTCCAGCGCTTTCCGAGCTGCAGGTTTGGCTGTGAACTCCACGATTCCTTTCCCAGTCGTTCTTCCACGGTCATCTACTATCACAACAGCCCTCTCTATCTGGCCAAAGACTGAGAAAGCCTCTTCCAAGAGCTCATTGGAAACAAGAGGAGGCAAATTCTTGACCATGAGTGCAGCTCCATGAGTGGCAAACCGCACTCGAAGCTGCCTACCCCTGAAAGGCGTGTCATCAAGCTCTGCTTTGGCAATTTCTGCCAAAGTTCTGGTCTCCTGAGGATCATAAAAATGATACCATGTATGAAGAATGAGGGGATAATAAAATGCCAACCTGCAGTTTCCACTCCACCTGACAGACCGCATCATATGTAGAGCCCTACTATTTCCCTGATGCAGAGAACACAAGAAACTGAATAACCACATAAGAATGGATTTAGAAAATAAACTAAACATGGAAATCTGTAAAATTTTGAGATTTGGGGAGGTGGATAAAGTGCAACCTATTTTTATACATGGGAAATTAGTCTAACAAACTGAACGTCACACCTACCAGCCTTATGAAGCCAAAGCCTCTATCCTTATTTATGAAGATTTCAGATGGTTTTCCATAGTTGGAAAACAATTTCTCCACCTCTTGCTCTGTAACTCCTGCTGGCAGGTTTCCTACAAACAACCTGCAGCGCTGGGTGTAAGTCTTCTCACCGGGCTTTCTGAAACTCTTAAGATCTATAGTCAATGCAGAGTCTAAAAAGGGTCATGGGGGGAAAAAAAAAACATGAAATATGGTGAACACTTGACAGTGCGTAAAAGCAAGAATAAACACTACTTCTTTCCGACTACTGATCTGGTTTGTAGGAAAAGGAGAGGGGAAGCTACATTTTTATGCAAGTGGAAAGGTTGCTGAATCCATCATTTTGTGCCTTACTTGCATTTACATGGTCAATGGATTCTGCGTTCTGACCATTGCTGTTCTCGTTTGGTCTTGTTTCCGGATATTCCTCGGGTATTTCTTTAGGAGTCACTTGGTTGGGGCGCTCACGCCGATTTCCTTGCATCCTGCAAAATACCACAGTGCTCACACACAAGTTTCGCATATTTGGCTGTTAACGTAGCACAGCGCTACGCATTTGGTGGCTGGGCACCTTAAGTCACGTTGTAGCGTACACACATATAGCGTATACACAGAGTACCCATCCAAAGTAATCAAGCAAGGTAAATATGACGTCATGCAACTATTAATCTTTAAAATACTTAATGCTTTGAAATCATTCTAAACAACGACAACTATGGCATATATGCACTTATATCAAACCTGTTCAAACAACATACAAACATTCAAGAGGAATGCTGGCCACGAAAACTATGGGTTTTCTACGGGTTTCACGTGCCCGCTAAATACTGAACAAGGCCTCGCTGAAATATACCTTTAAAACACTAATTCCGGACATTTTATGCATCGTGACCGCAGCAAAGCTGTTATCAGCCATTCATTCACATTTTCATTTCATTTTTACCAGTATTATGCCCACTTAACAAAAGCATTTATCATAACTCTGTATTCATCCGGCAACAATGATTTCTGCAGGACAATTTCCTTACAATAACATTATACTAGTGGTTGTACTTTACCAATATTCATAAAAACAAGAATATTTAACAAGCCAAACAACTTCGTTACGACCACTGCGCTTTCCATTATGGCATCTGACTAGTCAAAAATGAGAAGAGTTATTCATAACGTCTACCCCACTAAATTCCACTCCCTATCTAACTATGACTATATTTAAAGTTAGACGAAGAAGAAAAATACGACCAGTAAATACCTACCTTGCTCACGAAATTACCACTACACTTAAGAATAAAGACAAACTTGCCTATCCACACTACGCACCATAATAGCTGGTGGTACAAAAACAAATCTGTGATTGGCTTATTCTGAACATCATCGTAAAAATTATTGAGTAAAAAATACGTCAATCAATAAGATCTCTATTTTCATTGGAAAGCGTGTTCACTTACAGAGTCCTGTAACCCTCCCTCTATTGGTACACATTTCTTTTTAAACAGCATCAAAAACTCGCTTGGGTGAAATTTAGAATACGAAAATCACGTGGCAAGTGTTGTAATTGTTGGAGGGTGTAGAAACAACACCATGGCCTTGTGAAGGAACATTTAAAACTATCAAAAATGAAGGAGATAAACGGGATTTAAAAACATCACACATTGAGTCGTACAAGCAAACATGCATTACAAAGCAAAGTAGCAAAATAGTAAAAATTGAGATGGGTCAAAAAACGATATACAGTATTTTTAGTCTATGACTTAACTATTCATATACCTTGGCAAAATGTGGAAGCTTTGAACACAAATAAAATAAATGACTAACAAAGACAAACTTTAAGGCAAAATTAATTTTTTATTTTTATAAATTTATTTTTATATATTGTGTTATATTTATTTACTTTAATTTATTAATGAAATATTGTATAGTGGTTTATCAGCTAGACTTTTGGGTTTATTTCGTAGCCTTTGTCCAGTTTTACTTAGTTGAAGTGTTTTGATTTCCGACAGTAAATATGCAATGTTGTTTACTGCCCTTATTAGTTACATGCGTGTCCGGTTACAAAAACGTTATGGTTAAGTGTATTTTAATGTTTTATACATATAATTTTTGAATTATGCTGATCTTGACCTGCGTGTTGGGTTTTATGTATGCAGTAACATGTGGCCTTGTATGTTTTTGTCAAAACAATTTTGTTCCATTGCTAATTCCCAAAAATACAACTAAAAACAAAATAAATTTGAGCACTACTTTGTTTTTATAATCCTCCTAAATTACGGTTCTTTTCCTAATTGACCTAAAACAAACCGCCCTCATTCGTCTCCCTGTCACCTTATCTATAAAACTGTAGTACCGATAAAAAGAATACAGTAAAACATGTATGATCTATACAGCAAAACACAAAAACAAAACCTTTCAACAAGGCTCAAGCGACAGTCCGTGCTTTTACAGGTACTTCCATCGCCTTTAACGTTTTGGCGCGTAGAAATACAGCCTTTATTTTGCGGCTTCAGATGCTGATAATTGATTGGTCAGGAACAACATCAAACAGGTTTTGGCCACGCCCCCCATTCAACCAGTAATTTTAATATTAACAAATATTTACAACAGTACTGCTGAAAAGGTGCGGTGTAGCGGCTGACAAAACAAAGGCTTTTACTTATAAAGAAGCACCATTTGCAGGACTCCATTATGCCCAAGAGGAAGGTATGTAGTAGATGAAGCAGAGAGCCAGATGTGTGTTATCTGAGTGCCCCCATCATCTGATAGGAGCTGGGTGCAGCGAGCAGTCTAGCAGGGTTTGTCAATCCTTTGAGAAACTGGATTTTAATATCGACATTTGTTATTATCTATGAGTTTGCTCTGTGGGATTTTTAAAAAGCGTTGCTCGACTTTTTTTCCACGTATTATTACGGGTGTCTGTCGTGCGGTCCACCTAATATACTGATAAGCATGGTCTCCATACTGGCTGGAACCACAAGCAGTCATTCCCCTTTGGATCCGTCATTTAAGCGTAAAAGCAGCCCATTGTTTTGTGTATTAATAAATGTAATGTAATGTATATTACAATAAACTGGTACACTTAAATTCGTATTTAAGGGACATGTAAGTCCGAGAAACAGTTTTTGCGTTTCCTTTGTTAGTGATGTCAGATGATTTTTGTAAGTCATTCGTGACAGTGGACGGCGGAATGTTAACTTTGTTTTAGCTTTTCCTTTTTGGAAATTTAATAGATAATACAGTACTTCTACATAGAGAAGTGGTCTGATCTCATAACGGTTTCGTATTCAATTGCATGTGTTTATAAATAAATACGAACGTTTGGCGGGTGCATTTAATTTTGTAATTTTGTTGGGAAATTAATGTATTGATAATAAACAGGTCGCAAACAAAAACTTGTTATTGTCGCTATACAATATAAAAAATGTTTCTGCATATTTGTAAGGTGTTAATGTAGTGTTTTTCAGAC
Source organism: Chitala chitala (assembly GCA_025773905.1). NCBI lineage: Eukaryota > Metazoa > Chordata > Actinopteri > Osteoglossiformes > Notopteridae > Chitala > Chitala chitala. The sequence continues at coordinate 402,666 of JABJVR010000033.1, forward strand.
CTGATTGTATATTGAATGGGTATTTTTTAAACTATATCAAAAATATATTACGAACCCCCCCTATTTTCTCCCTTCCTGTAGCAACAGGGAACTCACGGAGATGTAAAGGAAGAGGTATGGACGTGTTTAATATCAAAATATCAAACCCTATTCAGAGCTCGCTACAGACTTTCTATTTTCGCTACAGACTATTTTGGGAGTGATAAATACAAAACAAATAGTGAAAATGGTAAGCAAATGTTAAATATGATCAGGATGGCTTGGCATTTGTCTTTGGAACCTTTAGCATATAGTTCAAATACTGTAAGTAGTTACTGAAAATATTGTTTTCTCTTTGTGAAGCCCCAAAGAAGATCTGCGAGGCTGTCAGCGGTAAGTTTGGTTTGTAGGTTTTGAGTTTCCATTATAGCTAGACAATGTGGTTTTCAGCTTTATATACAGTCTGCAAATATATCTGTGTAAATTCAGTCATTTCATAGCATAAATTGTAATTTAATTTACCCAGTGTAGGGTAATTAATATTCTAAGAATTTTTTTTTACAGAAACCAGCACCTTCAAAGCCAGAACAAAATAAAACAAAAGCAACCAAGGTAAATATTGTTGTGAACACCAAGGTATATGTTGTTCTGAATAGAGCACGAAACGCTGCTGATCTTATGTCGCCACTTTTTGTGTTGCCATACATCTGTACAACATCTAGAGCATTGCACCAGTTTGGATTAGTGAAGGACTTTGCTTGTGAATTGTTTTAACGTGAATTCCACAAGGCTTGGAAACATTCTTATTCATTGTTGATTTCATCTATATAGTAAGCTCTTATCATTAGGAGGCTTATGCTTCTGCTAAAGTTTCCCATGGTGAACAGCTCTGAGGTGAGGGGACAGACAAAGAATAGTCCAAAAATGCACAACAATTCTGTACCCTGTGCAGTAAGGAGCCACACCTGGGGGTTGGGTTTACAGGTGAGCACCTGGTGGCCAAGCGATCCACGTAACCTGGCTAGGCTCGGCCCAAAGTGGCACTTTCAGATCAGCTTGTGGGTGCAGCACTTGCAGGATGAAGGATGGAGGTCAGGTGGGATGCCACCAAAATGGCAAACTGTTGCAAGTCAGATCAAAGCAGATGAGCACTTGGCAGTGGAAACTGGCATTAGGAATGTGGAATGTCAACTTCCTGATGGGAAAGAGCTGGAACACATTTCTTTAAGATACGAAAAAACTGAGGCATCTGTTGAACAGCTTGGAGCAGCTATTCTGTTTGGACACAGTTGACTGTGATCGTTTGATTACTAATGCGTTTTTTCATCCGCTATTCACCACAGAATGAAAAAGTTGCCAATGTTAAGGAACAAAAGAAGAACAAGGGAAAGACTGGGAAGTCTGAGAAGACCACGGAAGAAAACCATTCTGAAAATGGAGATTCAAAAACTAACAGGGTATGGTGAAAGGAGCTGTGTGTTATTCACCAGCCTGTATCCTTGTGTTTATTTTTGCAAGCAAGTTTTGTTTTTAAGCTTGGAGCCATGCAGGAGAAAATACTACTTGTGGAATTTTTTTTTGACATTATAGTTTGGCCTCAGACAATTCATTTAATTAACAAAGACAGGAAATGATACAGTTTGCACAGCACAACCTCCTTCACCATATGTTGTGAGCAAACTGCAATGCAGAAATCTGTAGGACAAAACCTCATTTACTGTGGGAGAAAAATTATGCAGTTTTAAGATCTTCAAATGTGACATTTGTTTCATATTGCCCAAGTAATGGTAATACTTTGCAATATTTCTGTACAAACAATTGGTCAAAATCCTCATACAAGTTATGAAATGCAATACACTTATAGGTTATTTATGTTTGTGATTTACCAAAATATGCACCATATGCCACTGTTATGTAAACCTATGTAACGGCAATTTATTGAAGGTGGTTGTTAAAGAAACATTGGAAATTAGTATACATTGCAAACATTTTGCAATTACTGTATTGCAGTCCTACAAAAAGAGCTCTATGAACTATGGCAGGATATAACTGAGAGGAGTCTTTGATCCACTGACTTGGTTATTCAAATTGAGTTGGATTCTAAATTTCTGGGAGGAGAATATTTTGTGCTGGTGTTGAAATTTTGTGCAGCACTTTATTGGAAGAAAATTGTATGTCTAGAGGCACACATTTGTTACTTCACAGTGCTCCATACGTTCATAATGTAATTCGAATTGGATGAGGATGTTGCCCTCAATGGCCATTTTCAAAGACCAATTCCATTAAGTGTTCTTCTGTTTTGGCAGAATGTAACTGCATTGTCATGCATGAAAATCATCTTTTGTCTTAATACCACATACTTTATTGCAGAGTGGTTTCTACTAGTCATCTTAGGAATTTCAAGTACAGAGGAACCTCGGATTGTGAGTAACTTGGTTTATGAGTGCTTTGCAAGACGAGCAAAAATTTTTAATAAAGTTTAACTTGGTTAATGAGCGATGTCTTGCAAGACGAGCATTTTCATAT
>JABJVR010000033.1:407255-420365 GCA_025773905.1 Chitala chitala
TTATATATCATTCATAAGGGGTTTATGAACTGCTCTTAGTCTGGCCCATCACCTAGGACCTGTTTGCCTTGGGTGACTCTACCAGGGGCATTTAGCCCCCGACAACATAGCTCCTAGGGTCATTTGGACACACAAACCCCTCCACCACTTTAAGGTGGAAGCTCGAGGAGGGGAGCTATATACAGTAGACTTTAATTGGAAAACAAAAGGGTGCGCTAGTGTGGGATTTGGTATAAGGTGTCGGTAGGCTAAACTGAACAGGTGGATGTTCATTTAGGATGTAAAGACTAAGACCAATTGGGCATTCCATACATAATGAAACAGTTGCATAATGTAGAGGCCCTGTAAGTGAATGAATTAAGGTCAAAACCTTTTATATGTGCAATAGCAAGAAGACCTGCATTCTGTAAACTAATTGAACAATTAGTTTTATACCAGCAATCAGCACCATTAATTCTGCCACTGCTTGAACTTTAAGTGAATTATGCAATGTAAAAATACTTTGAAATCAGCCCTGTACTTAAAAGGAAGTCAGTGGAGTGAGGAGAGTATACAACTTGTGATCTTTTGCTCTTGGTAACAGTTCTAACAGCTGAACTGAATACCAGCTACATGCAGTTAACTAGCTACAATCTGGCAGAAGATCTGTTATTTGAGAATCATCTGCACAGTATAATTATTTTATGGTGTCCATGAGTCCCATGGGGGTTGGGCAGCCAGTCAACCTTGGACTAGTAGACGTTTTTATTTTTCTCTGCTTTGCGAAATTGTTTCCTCTCCTCAGTTGTCATCTGGCTTTAATTTTAATTTTAGCTTCTATTGCAATAACTGTAATTTTCTCTGATAACTGTAATTCGTTTCCAGTACCTGTAAAGCACCTTCAGGCAACTCTGTCACAAAAAGCGCTATATGAAATTCAGTTGAAATTGAAAATATGTTTGCACAAACACACTATTAAGGATTTTTAAAACCGTTATTATAAATGCTACATTAAATAATGACACCAAAACTGAGGTAAAAAACTTAATGAGGATCGTTAAAATTTAATCAAACCAGGAGAGTCAGTAAATATTAAAACTTTATCATGTGCTATCCATGACTGCAGGTTAAAGCCCATTGGAACAGAATGAAGTGCTGTAGTTTATGAGAAAAGGGTTATGGCTGTTGACGGCTGACATTGCATTATAATCCTGTTCACAGGAGGCTAATGATGTGAGCATGAGCAGAATAAGCATTCAATTCACATTTTTTACTCAATTTTGCGAAGGTTCCTAGGAATCCAGAAATCCCCAACGCAGCTCAGATACAAAAAGAGGAGCAGAGGAAGATTGATGAAGCAGAGCCTTTGTCACCTGAGGAGACAGAGGAGAAAGAAAAGCTCCTCACACAGGTACATGGTCCAGTGGCTAATGTCATTAACCTATAGAGAGGCCGCTGTTGTATATTTTTTTATATTTTTATTATGTTGTAATATTGTATCCTCATTAACTGAGTTACATTCAGTGCTTTGGAATAGGGACAAGGTTATTTTTAAGGATTGCATTTTCAGACTTTTAGAGTACATCCTGTAGTTTTGTTCTTGTTTGAATGTTAATTTTGCCAATTTAATATATTTTTGAATGTTGCTTTGGTGTCGTTTTTTTAGGGGTTCACCAACTGGAACAAACGTGACTTCAATCAGTTCATTAAAGCGAATGAGAAATATGGTCGTGATGATATCGACAACATCGCCCGAGAAGTGGAGGGGAAAACCCCCGAGGAGGTCATCGAATATTCAGGTAGACTGTAATTTTTAGTGTCCGCTTACTCGTTATTATACATGACTGCTGTTAATTATGTGTTTGGCAGATGTCTGTCTGTTAAGGGGTTCTGAATTCTCAAGGGGAAATATGGCTCCTTCATTAAAGCTGCAGTATTTAGCAGCTGTTTCTGCATCCATGCTGTCTTTCAGCTGTGTTTTGGGAGCGCTGCAATGAGCTCCAGGATATTGAGAAAATCATGGCCCAGATTGAACGAGGTGAAGCCCGCATACAAAGAAGAATTAGCATTAAGAAAGCATTGGATGCAAAGGTATTTTTTATACCTTTATTATTCACCTTGAGATGTCCATGGTTTTTCTGTGTATAGAACATATGCATACACAGTATATATATACAGTTTGTGGCACTCAGTTTGAAGTGGTATGAGTTAAGCTAATCGTTTATTTTGTTGTTTATACACTATTTTTTCACTTTATGGCATATCACGCTTTTGTGATATCAGGACATGACCCATGATTTTTTTATATTTAAATTTTTTTACTTTCAGGTCATGTGCTCACCTGTTTTATTTCCATAAAATGTACATCTTGCTATGGATTTACTTCCCTATGACTATTGCCATATGCAGAGTAAACATATACTCTAACAAAACAAATTCAACTGAGAATGTTTTGTTTTTTCATAATTATATGGATGTTAAAATATACCCAATATGCAAGTTAATTTCATGAACTATTGTGCTGGTCTTTGATTTTAATGTATGACCTATTTTTATAGCAATACATGATTCACTGAAAATGTTAATTTTAAATAGCTAGTTAAACAGTAATTATAGTGCTAAAAAGAAGGTCGTGTTAAAATTAGGTTAACACAAACTTTGACTTATTACAGATTATTATATAAACTGTTATACAACAAACTATGTCTGATGTAATAACTAATGTCACTGATGAAAACATTGAAATATGTTATAATTACTAGACATACATTTTTCAGTATCTTGAGGGTATTCCACAAAAGCAGTTTAAAAACCTCAGAGTTTAAATTTAAACTCAGACTTGGACAACCCTGAGTCAACATATCCAGAGGTTTCAGTTCCAGACCAAAGGATTTCCATTTCATGATATCAGAGTTAATTGATTTTAAGTAGACCGAACCTCGTTGATGCTTGGCTGTGTGGAACAATAAAAAGCCATTATCAGTAGATCACTGAATTAACGATGGCGATGGAAACAGACACCAAGAGGTGTGAAGCTGCCTACTTTATACTGAAATAAAAGGTTTGTTAGATTACCATTAAAAAATATGTACATTTGCAGAATTTAACATTATGTTTCTTGTATATGATCATGTGAATTGAATATAAATCAGTTGTTTTCAGGAAACATAATTTAACGTGCAACCAATGTAAATGTATTTTTGAAATGTTAATTCAACAGACCTTTTTTCAGAGTCTGTGGAAGCTCATACGCAGAATATGGATTCATTATTGTTAAAAGGCAGTACTACAACTGTAGCAAAAGACAGAGATGGCATGCACTGAAAAAAGTTTGATTAAAATAAAATAAAAAAAAAAAAAATGCCACATCTGAACCCAAAACCCCGCAGGTGCACGGTAACAGGGCGACACACTGAGCCACTGTACTGTCTGCAACAATAGATTAAAACCACATTGTGTAATGTTAAATGAAAAACGGTAACAATCGTGCAAATATTCATCTGGAAGCGCAAGAATATCTAACTGGTTTAATGACAATGAATGACAATGAAGCAGCCTGGTGGCTGAATGGGTAGAACATCAGGCTGGGATGCGGAAGTCTCCCAGCACAGCCAGGTGTGTCCTTGAGCAAGACACTCAGTGCTATTTCCCACTGCTCCCGTTACTACTACATCTAGTAGTACTAATGCACTGTAAATATACTGTGTTACCATCATATATATACCCTGGTAGTACTAAAGTACTATAAAATAAAATGACTCTCGTACATTGTAGCACCATGTGAATTATTAGGGTTTTGTTTAAGTTGACCACTTTCTTTAGAAATGGACACAATTTTTGATAGCCAGATGCTGGCTGCTCCACGGTAGGCCCAGGGTTCCAGTGAACTAAACCTCTGTCGTTTATAAGTTCCCATAGTGACTTAGTTGGAGTTCATTCTAACCTTGCTTCCTGGAATGGAAAATCTTGGGTTTGGGGTTCAGATCAGTGTAATGTGCTAAGCCTGCTTTCTGAAGTACCCTCCTGATTATTTTTATCTGAATTAACATTGTTTCTGCTTCTCAATGCAAACAATATTGTTTCAGATTGCAAGATACAAAGCCCCATTTCACCAGTTAAGGATACAGTATGGTACAAACAAAGGAAAGAACTATACAGAAGAGGAGGACAGGTTCCTCATCTGCATGCTTCATAAAATGGGCTTTGATAAGGAGAACGTTTACGAGGAGTTGCGCCAGTGTGTACGGAATGCTCCACAGTTCAGATTCGACTGGTTCATCAAATCCCGCACTGCTATGGTATGAATCCAGAAACCCCTTAAACTTCAGCAACCCATGTGCAAAGGGTATTTGCAGTTGTGGGGAAAAGACAGAACATTGCTGTGTTTGACATGAAGTTCGATAGTGTGAAATTTTTGCTGCAACTTGTTAATTTTAAGTGATTAGTTTATTCTTTGTTTCATGGCTTTGTTCACATGGAACGTTTTTACCTAAGATCACCGTTCAGGTTTCGTGATGCCTTTTTGATGCTGGTAGACTGAGTGTTCATGCAGCAGAATTTATCACTCAGGAAGAGCTGTCAATGTTGAGAAAAGGGCATGAGAAGGCTGCGTAGAGCTCAATTTATTTAAAATATTATTCTCAAATGAATTAGATGTTTAATTTTTCACTTGTTCAGCTATGTAGTTTTAAAATGGAAAAAAATTCTGGAAAGTGTGTGTTCAAATGTGCTACGCCTGACTAAGTGTAGGTGTGGAGGTACACCAGTAGTTTCAGTTGACCTTTTTGGAACATAATCGTTACGTGTCCTTCAGGAGCTCCAAAGACGCTGTAATACTCTTATCTCCCTCATTGAGAAAGAGAATATGGAGATTGAAGAGAAGGAACGTGCAGAGAAGAAGAAGAGGACTCCCAAATCGCTGAGTGTAATTATTTTACTTACTTTTTCTGGTGTCGTTCACATTTTTTCATTATAATCTTTTAAAAAGTGTTTGAATGCACAAAAAAATGAATCCTAATTTTTTTAGGTACATAAAAGAAAGGCGGACGCAGCTGCAGAGTCATCGGGACGTAAAGAAAAAAAGGCGAAAACCTAATTGTCCAGTGATTGTTATTTTACGGAGTTTTGTCTTGCATTAATTATACACTTGCAGAAAGCTGTTGTAGAAAACAGTTAGCTGTTTTGCTTTGTTATGTTTGCAGTTGTTCAGTGCACTTTGATACTTCACGATATATCAGTTGTTGCTGCTTTGTTGATTGTTCGCATGATGTGCAAAAAGGGTTTTTGAATGCCTGCATTTTTACTATATTTTGATGCATCAGAGATGTTTCTAAGCAACGCACTTCATGTTAAGGGAAAAAGTGTATGATTGTTTTCCACAGCTGATTGCAATGTACATCATACAGCTTCGCACATATCTTGCACTTTCACATTTTTCTTTATTTTATACATATATTACATCAATTTTAACCTTTAAAATGTGGTTATGCTTTTATTAGTCTTTTTTTGAGATCTGAGATTTAAAATAAATGTTATGCTCCTCTTTTAGTTGATTGCATGTTGTACATTTTAATGATGTGCAGATTTGTCCATTTATGAAGATATGTTTTCATGTTTCATACTTGCATTGTAAGGTGTTTCTTCATAATGTTTATCAACATCCAAACTGGGAAAAAGAACGTGCTGAATGTTAACATTTTTTGTGGCTGAATCTTTAAATGTTCATACACAGTAGGTGAGGTGCCCTTTAAGCTAGCTGGAACATTGTGGGCACTGTCAGATTCCAGGAGCATAGCAACCAGGCAGTAACTATGAGGGCATTATGATTTTTTTTTTAAACAAAAGCAAAGAAAAAGCACAAATGGTGATGAATGTAAGTGTGCAGAAAATGACACCATTGACACGGATTTTCAGTGCTAGCTGTAACGATATGCAATGCAAACTAATGAATATGTGCTGCCTTAATGTGAGACACGCCTATAACTTCAAATGAATTTAAAAATATCTTGTGAAATATTCTAAGACACATTTGCTAATGCCAGTCAATGTAGATTTTGTAAATTTAATTGAAAGTTGCAGTTTGCTTTGGATGAAGGCCAGTCCAAAAGGTTTAAAAAGAAATGGCTAGCTAAATTACTAATTGTAAAATGTCTACTCAGGTACACAATTTACTGTTTTCACAGATGTAGAATGTTCAGTTGTACAACTAATGCCAAAAAAAAGTTGAAGGCTGCTCATAAAAAAAAGAAAACTGCATAAACTGTTGTTACCATAATTTGCTCTTAATATTTTAAACTGTTACACCATTTAAATACAACAGATTCTATGCTTCCGAGAACATGGTTTTTCTAAAGCATGCTATTGATTGTTGAACCACGTGCGATTCATTACTCCCAGCAATTTATCCACATGGGGGCACTGTGGTATTAACTTACATTGAGAGTGTAGACAGTATTTCTGTTTTTATTTTTCCCAATTATTCACCAAAGTATGAAAACTTTATTTGTCCAAACATATAGTAGTATTTACACCAGCAATGAAAAGTTTAACTGCCTTGTCAGTGAGATTTTTATTATTTTTGCAGTTTTTTCAATCTTATACCTTTTAGAATAACAGTGAATGCATTAAAGACATAAAATAACATGAGCAGAAAAGGTGTTGGAAAAAAAATCAAACACCATCTTATAGTTCAGAGTCTTTAAAATATCAACCTATTGCCTTGATTACAGGTTTGAGACGGCATTTTCTCTTTAAATATTCATGTGGGATGGTTTTACAAAGAGAGTGTGTGTGTGTGTGTGTGTGTGTGTACGCACGCTACCAGTCGAAAGTTTGGACTCACCCAGTTAAATGCATATATGATTTATTGAAACAGCTATGAATAAAATTAGCACTACAATTATATTTTCAGCTCTGTACAACATACAAATTAATGTATTTATTGCATGCATGAAACATATGTCCTTAAAATAGCTATTCACTTAGTCTTTCAGATAATTTAATCTCCATCGCTTTTAATTAGGGCAAGATCTATAAAGACTAATTTGGACTGTCTTGAAAAAGCCTTTCACTATGAAATAGTTTAATTCCCCATCATTTTTCCTTTTTTTGTAATTCTTTTAATAACCTGAATGAGTTCATTTATATAAACTTGTGTACTATAGTGGAAGCTTTGGAAGATGCATCAAGTGAATCAAAAATTATAAATAATACAAAAAATATGAAACCTGGCTTGTGCAGAAGCAGCCCAATGTTGAAGTTAATATATTTTCCTGCTTGGTTTAAATGAAAGGGAAGTGTATGGCACATCTGAAAGCCCTGTGGCTCTGCTGAGAATCTAATTGCCAGGCTGACCACTTCCTGCACCACGCTTGATAATAAACCTTCACTTTGTATCCATTTTATTCAGAGTCATTCCTGCTGCTGTCTCTGTTTAACTGCTTAGCAACATCCATCTCACTCTTCTGTAACTCCTCTTGAAAGTGCTGAAGTGCCCCCATAAATTGCAGGGTATTATTTAAAAGTTAATAAGCTCAATGAAGCATGCTGTCTCCTGGTTCAGAGCAAAAGGCCAGCTGAACTTTTCATTTTGCAAGTGATCTATCAAGATGGATGCTCACTGTGAATCAGTCACAAGGATGGTACTTAGTACCATTATGTGAAACAAACAGGTAAAACAGCATAGCGGGGAAACAAGGGGGGGGAAACAGTAAGTTCTTATCCAAGTGACATGTTTTTCATGTTCAATCTGTATGTTTCCACATATGAAAGGGTGCTTTACTAAATTACAAAAATAATCACTTTCATAAGTTAGTGCATGTTTCACTGAGACAATTTTTATGGAAAACTTCTTTTCTATGCAGTATATTTTGTATTCACTTTATTCAAAGGTCATTCATTTACGCATTCTGATTTAGCCTTTTATATACATTACTTTTGGGCTACATAGCTGGGCATTTTATTGGACTAACTTGGTTTAGGTACGGTGGTTTAGGCAAAAATGCCAGAGATGTTCTGGGAGCACAGCCAACATTTACAAGTTGTAAAAAAAGTCTCCAACTCATGCCCAAAATACTAATGCATTCTAATTGACGTTATATTAAGGCTCTAATTGTTGGCAAGGATAATTGAAGATACGATGTAGACTTTTTTTCTTCTTTGCTGTCTTTCTGTAAGCTACTAATGTATTTTATTTTGGAATTTGTGAAAACATCAATACATGTTGAACAGTTGGCTGACCGTATTTTCACAGATTTAACGCACATATCTGCACAGCTGCCCTGAGCACTACATTCGTATGTGCAATAAATGTTTTGCATACAGTTAAACCTGCACTGTAATTGGCTGAAGTCAGTGGAGACAGTGACAACATTAATGAAGCTGAAACTGCTGCCCTTATTCACAGTGGAGCCGTCCTCACCCAGGCTCATGCTTACGTAAAGCCCATCGCTAGGGGAGATGGCGCTAGCAAAGACACTCCACATCGATGGGGGCCAACTGACACTTAATAGTGAAAATGCAAACACAACACAGAAAGGAACTACAAAATAGGACTAAGACTACACTGATAAATATGTCAATTAAGCATTAACTCGAGGAAACGCGTGTCGATATTTATTGACTCTGCAAGGCTGGCATCCAAGATGGTTACAGTTCCGATTGCTACATTGTGTAAAAATATTACCAAAGTTGCAACTGTGTAACAATGTGTGGATTATATGGACTGATTCTGGGCTGTAGGTCATGGGCCACATGGACCAAAAATGCCAGGGCTGATTTTTTGTCCCTTTCCATCCCTGTTAGTTAATGAAAAGAGTGAATTAAAGCAGTGATTATTAATGTATAATTATTTGATGTGTTTAACAGTGGGAGTAAATGTGTTTGGAAACACTTAGCTTTATTTTTTAATTACTTAGCTTTTTTGTCCTAGTTTTACAAAATAACTCTCAGTAGCTGAGTTGCCTATATTCTCTGCCGGAGACTTAAAGTTGGTCGGGTACAAACATCGATTTGGAGTTATACCAGTGAAACCTGTGAGAATAAACACAAGTACAGTATTTACTAATTGTATTAATTAAATAATTAAAATAGGCAAATGAGTAATTAAAGACAAATAACATTTTAAATTAAATACATACTACAGCAACGCTGTCGCCACGCTGAATTTCCTGGTACTGTAGTTAGGCACGATTATTTATTTTCTATATTTAGTGGTTTTGGATGTTGTATTTTAAACACTTGTAGCTAGTTATTTGCTGGGGTTGGAATTTTCATTATCATATTAGAGTTTAGTTAGTCAGTGCAATATAGCGCAGTATTTTTCAACAAAAGCACAGCCCAAAGGAAGTGTGTTACAGGTAAAGCCACAGTTGTTGTAACTGCTTTTTGGTGATCGTTTCATATGAACCGAGTGTGCCTTTTATATTCTTGTGCACTTTATCCTTTTTTAAAATTATTTTTTCTTACATAAAGACTGATTTCCACATGTGAGCGTTATATTTATGTGTGCGCTATATTTGTGAAAATATGCTAGGTTAGACATTTGATTTATCTTTGTAAGATTAAGTGTATACCTATGCTTTGATGTTATAGTTATGGACAAAGTATGCCACTTTTACGTACCAAGAATAAGGCTTGCATTAACTGCAGCGTTCATATCTGGTTTGAGAATACACTTCTGCCTATCATAATCCTACCACGCTTAGTTTGCATCCGTTACTGGGGATGCAGGCTCAATGTCAAAAAACAGGTGTGTTGTCTTATTTTAATTAGGTTCCTCTTTAATTATAAGATATTCACATTCACATATTGTGTGTTAACAATAAATGATTTTCATTTGTACTAAATGGTTGAAATGTTAGTTGTCATAAAGCATGCAGACCTGTCCTGATTGTGGTATATTTTAATAAAGTTATCATAATTATTTACACTTACATTTATGTTTGTTCATTTAGCAGACACATTTGTCCAAAGCAATTACAAATTAGTAAGAGTACACATACAATATCAGGGAATCCAGCTAACAGTAAGTGCTGTCCTGTAGTCAAAAGTGCACAAGATTCAGTTTAGCAGGATAGAGTCCAAATCAACTGAAAGGCAAAAAGTTAAATTAGTAATAACTCAAGGTATAAAGACAACATGTAAACACTGGAAACAGTAAAGAAACTGAGCTGATAAATTATAACTTTGTGAAGTCTAACTGCTGTTTCCCAGTATAGATTTTGCCTAAAAAAATCTCTTATTTTTAGATTAGCATGAATTGTACACAACTGTTTGTTGATCACGTATTCGGAGAAATGGAAACGTGTTTTTTACAGTATTGATGTAAGTGTCTGTATGATCCATCACTGAATATCTGAGCAAATGATTTCTACGTTGAGTGTAGATAACATCAAAACATGCCAGTCATTGGTGTAGTTTTAATAATACACTGAGAAGCACCATCACCGAGGAGTGAAAACGTATAAAACAGGAGCATGTTAAAATGTATGTGTTCACTGAAGGTAATGCATGTTGGGAATAGCGTATCTACATTTGATATATCTGTTTTATATATGAGCCTGTTTCTGAGCTGCTCATCCCCAGATAATGTTGAAGTGATAATAGATATGGCACTACACATGCAATACAGCAGGTCTACCTAAACTAGAGTTACCAAAAGTATTGTGAGTGAGCTTTTACGTTTTTACAGTCCGTAAACAAAAGAGAAAATAGGACACTTCATTTTAGGAAGAGCTGAAAACAATTTCAGACCAAATGGGCCCCTTTTATAGGTATAGTATATTACATTGGGAATGAACACAGTCTAGATTTGAAGACACTTTGCCACATCTGAAGAGGTGTTTGAGTTGACCTCCTTGCTCCACTTCCTGCAGCTAGACCCTGCCAAGACCCATCATTAACCAGTAAATTACTATAAAGGCTAAACCCAGATTAAATATTTCTAACTGTTATGTACGCTAAATAAGATATAAATCTAGTGTAAAGGAAAGGGTGATTTTGTTAGGATAAGGTAAAAAGGTAACTTTGAAACTTTAATTAATCTTTTAATACTTGTACCCAGGTACATAAAATGATAGAGAAAACGATGCATTCGTAGATACAGAGAGCCTGTTTACTAAATGCAGGCCATTCCAATCTCAGGAGCACACATTAAAAACTGGAGGTCAATAGCTAGTAGACCCAGGGGGAGCAATACACATCAAAACAGGGAAGTGGACACAAACAGAAACAGAGCTTGTGGTCAAAGGGTCAGGAACATGAGATGCCATGATATCACCACAAAATAGCTCTGCATAAATCTGGATTGGTAATAACTCATAATGTGACCTGAAGAATGACTGAGCAGTTATAGACAGCACATAGGAAATTGCATACAGGTGTGATATATGAGTAATGAATTCTGAATGAGTGACAGTTTGAGTGATTGATTGAATGATCAGAATGGCCATATAGGTTATGCATTACTGCTCATGTGTTGTGAAAGACCTATGACATGACTTTACAATATGAGTTACTATTCAAGCATGTTATTCTGAAAGATCGTCTCTCAGAAATGCATTAAAGCTTATTGATAAAATGTGAAACAAACCTGACACTTAAAATAACATTCATGTTTGAAGCATGTGTGGTTTCACTAGAATATATTGACTCAGATGTGAGGTGCTGAAAAAGTAATTTATAATTTTGAACTGAGCCTAGTGAATGCAAAAATTCTAACAAAAGTCATGCCGCTTGTGATGACCAAAGAGCAGGCATACGGAGGACACTAACGAGTTCTCAGAGAGTGTGTAAACATTCTGTTTTGAAGGTATTGCTGCAGTTGTGATGTTTGTTAAACACAAAACATCATCATAAACATGCAATTTGCCTAAGTTTTTTAGAGCAAAGTTAAAGGAAAGAAGTGTCATTGTATACACCACATTCATCTAGAAATGCATACGTGTATAGGTAGGAAGTATGCCTTCTAAACATTTTCATGTGGTGACAACCATTAAGCAATGAAACTTTGTGACCTCCACCAACTAATGCTAATTATTTACAGTAAGTTTTCTGTCACTGATTAACTGAGAAAATATGTGTAGGTTTTACTTAACAAAATGCTTTTGGAGTGTTCTACCTTCCACGCCATACTCCTGCTATGTCACAAATGGCTCTTATAGGAATACCACAAATGTAATGTAATAATCAGATAGAACAGGTGAGCAGGACAGCTGTGCAGCTGTTGCTCCCAATTTTGGCTTCTGTTGCTTTAGGGCAGCATGGAGGGTTGCACTGTTGTCACCACCTCCATGCTCTTGGGTTTGGATCTGGCTCACGATGCTGTGTGTGAACTCTGCATGTTCTTGCTGTGCATGTGTTTCCTCCAGTGTGCCCCATGAAGAATAGGTGCTCTCTCTGGGGTGTACTCTGCCTTGCTCTCTCGTCTGCTGGGATAGCCTCCCATGACCCTTCAAAGGATAAGTGGTTAGAAAACAGATGGCAGCTTTAGCCTGTAGAAGACAAGCTGCCATCCCAGTTGGCTCGGTGCTGCATGGGTAACTGTCCACTTCATTTGGTCCCTGGCTCACCTGCTGATGTATACATTGTTTGTGCAGTTTGTGCCTCTGTTGACCTGACCAGGCTGATTTTTATATTATTATTATTATTTTTTTTTGTGTAATAAAAAAATTAAAAAACTGTCATATTGACACTATGGACAGTACCAGAAGACCCAGTGCAGGTTAAATTTACACTATAAATAACCCTTTTATTCAGCGATATTTAGAAATCCTAGCAATACATATTACATACATACCAACATTAATTTAAACACTTAAAATCATAGAACACATTACATGTTAAAGCAATATCACACGAGAGGGAGTGCTTTTGTTGTTGAATATCAGCACAGCCATGATGTGGTCGTAGGCATGAAGCCAAAGGCTGACCTCGAGTGTGATATTGCTTGTTCAACAAACGCATTTTTATTAGTTTCAGTAACAGTGACAACAAATTACAACCCCAATTCCAAAAAAGTTGGGGTTTTTAAAAAATGTAAATAAAAACAAAATGAAATAATTTACAAATCCTTCTTGACATATATTCAACAGAATACATCACAGAGACAATATTTTTAAAGTGAAACTGATC
>JABJVR010000033.1:420465-440578 GCA_025773905.1 Chitala chitala
ACACTCAGCAGCTACAAACCGTCGATGTTTTGGTGATCTGAAAGAATAAAATGGATAAAGCATAGACTGTTAAAACTGGCCAAGACAGCGTTATGAAGAAACATGTTCTGGCCACCCTCTGGCTGTGTGAGTGACAGAGCTCCCTCCAGTGGGTGAGACAGATTGTTGACCATAAATTGACACGAGGCTTTTTTGTGAAGTACGTGAGGAAGGACCCAGAAACGTGAATCTCACACCAAAGCCATGAGAGTTGGCATCCCTGTTGTTACCTGTGCTGTGGCTTTTTCCCCTGTTACTCAACTCAGACTCTAGAGCTTCTGATTTTAACACAATTTTATTCAAAGTATCAAAACAAGAAAATACCAGTTTGACAGTCTGATCTTCAGATTGTCCAGTTTAACCCTAAATAACAAAAATAAAATTGTTCCCCCAGTGACCAGGGTACACAGCCACCCCATTATCAATATTTCCTGTCAGCATTTTTCAAATTCTTTCTATGGACAGTAAGGGTGTTTGTTCCTGTCAGCACTTTTCACCTTCCATCTGGAGACACTAGGGTTACTCCTCATGTTACTTTAGGGTCACAAAACAACTGTGTCATTAGCCCTAATGATAAGTGTACAGAAAGGTTATACTGAAACACAACACATGGGCTAACACTCAGTAACATTAATAATATGGCCTTCATTATGACTTTCATTAATTGATTATATCACTTAACACTTGATTATATACTTGGGTACAGTAATAAAAGATAACTGAAAGATAATTATCCTAGTAATTGAATATATAAAAACGGTTTACTTTTGGGGGTTTGGCACCCTTTTCTATTTAATTCAAATTGAGCATACGCTCTTCTGAGACATTTATGTAAAAACTGTAAAATCCACATCTGCTATAGCCTTTGTTGTCACTCGCTGTAAGTGTTACCTGCAAAAATAAAATTGTAAAATGTTTTTATTGTGCTCTATTCTAGTTATCTTTGTTGATTTTTCAGTCTGACTGTATTTTCATATTTTTGAAATATATCTCTTTCAGTTTCAACTTTACACATGTAGGGGTCTGAATACACCAGCCTTGCTTAGACTTCACTTCAAATATTCCTCCATTTAAAGTTTTCGATTTTAAAGTAAGATCAGTCTCCCTTTTATATTTCAACAGCTTTAGAAACGTAAGATTGATGCAGTTTTTTGTACTAACACATTTGAATATTTTAATAAGAAAAACTAAAATCAAATACAAAAACAGGCAGCACGGTGGCGTGGTGGCTAGCACTGTCGCCGTGCACTTCCTGGCCTGGGGTTCAATTCCCGCCTTGGGTCTGTGTGCGTGGAGTTTGCATGTTCTCCCTGTGCTTGGTGGGTTCTCTCCGGGTGCTCCGGCTTCCTCCCACAGTCCAAAGACATGCAGGTTAGGTTAATTGGTGTGTCTAAATTGCCCGTAGTGTGTGCGCCCTGTGGTGGGTTGGCGCCCTGCCCTGGTGTCCCCTGCCCTGCGCCCTATGGGCTCCAGGTTTCCCTGTGGCCCTCACCAGGAGTAAGCGGTTAAGATAATAGATGGAAGTACAAAAACAGTACATACTGAAGCCCAGATTATTTTTAATTATCACCACAAGAGGGAGACATTTTTTCAAATAGTTTGACAGGAGTCCATTACAGTGCGAAAATGAACTGCTATATACACTGGTACCTTGACTTATTACCAGTTTAATTCGTTCCGTGACCGAGCTCGTAACTCAATTTGCTCGTATATCAAATCAGTTTTCCCGTTGAAATTAACTGAAATGCCATTAATCCGTTCCAGCCCCCAAAATGTCACCGCGTTTTTTTGTGTTACGTGTTTTTAAATAAGAAAAATGTATTTATAAATAACAAACATTGTATAAAAGCATAATAAAAGAGAATGTAAAGAAATAACCTGGTTTTATAAAGTGTATTATTTTGGAGATCAGACAACTTGAGCTTGCAGAACTTAATTGCTACAAGCTTTTTAGAATTTTCACTTAACTTTATTTCCTTCACTGATTTTCTGTTCTGTTTTGCCTTTTTTTGCCACGCTTTCCTCACTTACACCTGCAGGCCATTTCGATAAAAACCTTTCCGTGGTGGTTTGTTGCTTCCTCCTTTTCAGAATGTTTCAGAAATGACTTAGGCAAGTGTCATTAAATAGTGCCGATGCACGACCAGTTGCAGTTTTTTCTGGGTGTTTCCTTGCAATAAGCTCTGAAAGTCTCTCCCATATTCCCAACATTTCCTTTATCCCACTTGTAGAGATAACCTCCTCCTCGGGAAAAAATTTCATTCAAAACCTCCATATGCTGCTGCTTCTGTAGCTCCTTTAATTCCTCAGTCGTCAGTTCCTCGGAGTGCTCCTTGATGAGCTCGTTCACGTCTCTATCATCCACCTTAAGGCCCATGGACTTTCCGAGGGAGACAATCGCCTCCTCCACTGTTACTTCAGGTTTGGTTTCGAATCCTTCGAAGTCATTTTCGGACACAACCTCAGGCCACAGCTTCTTCCATGCAGAGGTCAAGGGCCTCGTTGTAACACCCTGCCAGGCAATATCAATAATTCTGAGGCATATCACGATGTTATAGTGCTCCTTCCAAAACTCTCAAAGGGTGAGATTTGTGTTCTCCGTCACCTCAAAGCAGCGGAGGAACAGGTGCTTGGTGTAGAGCTTTTTGAAAATAGAAATCACCTGCTGGTCCATGGGCTGCAGGATAGGGGTGGTGTTAGGTGGAAGGTAGAGAACCTTTATAAACTTGAACTCTTCATGGATGTCGTCTTCGAGGTTCGGTGGGTGAGCAGGAGCATTGTCGAGGACAAGAAGGGCTTGCTGGGGCAGGTTATTTTCCTGGAGATACTTCTTGACGGAAGGACCAAAGACCAGGTTTACCCACTCCAAAAAGAACTGCCTGGTGACCCACGCCTTTGGGTTTGCCCTCCACATAACCTGCAGTTTTTCTTTTAGAATCTTATGTGACGAAAAGGCTCTGGGGTTTTCCGAATGATACACGAGCAGCAGCTTGATCTTGCAGTCGCCACTTGCATTGGCGCACAGTGCGAGAGTTAATCTATCCTTCATGGGTTTGTGGCCTGGCATCTTCTCCTCTGTCATTATGTAAGTCCTCCTCGGCATCTTCTTCCAGAAAAGCCCTGTCTTGTCACAGTTGAAGACTTGCTGGGGGATGTGTCCTTCGGCCGCTGTCAGTTAGGCAAAAGTTTTGAGGTAATCTTCAGCTGCCTTCACATCCGAACTTGCTGCCTCACCATGCCTGATGACGGAGTTAATGCCGGTCCTTTTTCTAAAATTGTCAAACCAGCCCTGACTGGCTTTAAACGAGTCTTCTGATGCCTTGTCCGTTGAAGCACCTGGGGTCTGCAGATCAGTGTAAATGGCTCGTGCCTTCTGGCAAACGATACCCTCCATCACGGTATCTCCTGCAAGCTGCTTCTCCATCAGCCACACCAACAGCAGATTCTCCATCTTTTCATGGACAGAGGTCCGGAGCTTAGAAATTATTTTAACGCCCTTGGCTGGCGTTATAGCCTTTATCGACTCCTTCTGCTTCAGTATGGTACATATCGCTCGTACTGCCTCGCCAAGTCGATTACTCGCACACCTCGCTCGTGTTTCTCTATAATTTCACACTTTAATTCAATTGATATCATCCTCTTCTTCTCAGTACTGTCCTTTCCACTCACTTTCTTATTACTCATCGTTGCAAAAAGAAATTTGATAAAATAAATGCAAAAAAAAACAAACTGCTAGCAGAACTTATCACAGATGCTTCTACAAGAGGTAAACACATGCAGAGAACGAGTGAGGCACAGGAAGCTGGGAGGGCGTTTAGCTGTGTGTCTCCTGCGACAACTCGCAGTGGCTTGTACCTCAAATTTTGGCTTGCAATTGATCGAGTGACAGCTCACATCTCAAAAAACTCGTAAGTTGGGGCACTCGTAAGTCAGTACTACTGTATGGCGTTAGAAATGTTTTAGTCTTGAAACATTTCTTTCAATTCAGTTCAATTCAATTTATTTTTATATAACGCCTTTTACAACATTGTGCCAGAAAGCACTTTACAGAGGAAATTGCAGATGTTACAGAATAAGCAATAGGAATAAATACAAATGATGCCAGACAACAGCGGAGGAGAGGAACCAAAAACTCCACAGTGTGTAGAAAAAAAACCTCTGGGGTGCCCAGCATACCCCCTGGGCATGCTAATGTTACAGAATAAACAGGTACTTATTGAGACTATGAATGTAAATAGCACTAAATACTCCTCCTTTGCTCCAGGTGTTAAAGTATCTCTCAATAGGCTTGTGGTGTCCCTCAGGCAAAGCTTCATCCAAGTGGGTACACTAGGAGTCAGCAGCTCTAATAAGGCATCCCGGTCAGATAGTGCCCAGACGGACACTGGGTACACACATGCACAAAGAGAGATTTCAGAGTGGGGTTAGTAAATAATATGAACACTAGCAGCCCCATAGTAAAATATAACAGTTATACTGGCATTTACAGCAGCGCCAGCAGCAGTAATTATCGTGAACTATAGAGACTGTTGTGGGAAGGCTAAATCGAGAAATAGGTCTGCAGTCCAGATTTACTGATACTGATTCTTACCACACAGCATGCTGTCAGTAACATACAACCAAAATGTGTATGAATCATTATTTTGAAGTGTCTTGGTCACCACAGAATGCCAAAGCACTTAATAAATTGTAAGGACAAAGTATTTATAATATTTACATGTGCACATACTGCATGTACTGATCACATACAGTGGGGCACTTGTCATCCTAACAATGAATGTGATGTTTAACTGGATAATAAGATGGCTGTGAACACAGACGTATAGGATAGGATAGGATAGAATGTGGTTTTATTGTCATTTCAGCTGTATGCAGTTGGTACAGTACATAGTCAAACGAAACAACGTTCCCCCAGGACACCAAGTGCTACATAAAACAAAACAAAGGACAACACAAAACTACTAATAGACTATACAGGGTGCAAAGACAGCATGTAGTACTATATATAGTGCAAAAAACAAGAAGTAAACACAACAGAAAGCAGCGCTGACACAGTTCTATGTCACGTATACAGTCTGATGAGCTGTGATCAAGATAATAAAAAGTGCAGCAGTGTGGTGTTAGTGACTGTGTGTGAGAGAGATAAACTGGACAGACTTGAAGGACAACAGCAGATAGTAACATTCTAGTGGTGGATGTGCAACATTGCAGTATGTCTTTTGATTGTGTTAATCTGGTAGTTGTTTTTACCAGGGACATGCAGTCAGGGGAGGCAGGTAAGGTAGAACCTAACCTGTCGTCATGAAAAGTAAAAAAAACGAATAATGATAACATAAAATAAATTTGTCTTCTGGTCTGTGCTATAAATTTGTCTTTTGCATGATTCCAATAATTTCTGATAATTTTTATAATCAAAATCACTGAATTTGCGCATTTCCTGTTCAAATACAAGGGAGAAACGCGAGGTGTGGCAGCGATGAGCCTAGTCTCACCTCGGATTGCGCTGTCCCTTACACACTGATACTGTGCTCTGTCCCTCACACACTGACACTGTGCGCTATCCCTCACACACTGATATTCTGCTCTGTCCCCCACACACTGATATTGTGCTCTGTCCCCCACAGACTGATATTGTGCGCTGTCCCTCACACACTGATATTGTGTCTGTTGCTGTCTCTCTGTATGTCGCCAGTCTAATGTTTGCAGGCACGTTTATTACACACCCTGACTTTCCACAGTCTGGCTAATATCTTTAATAAATGTGTGTGACATATTTAGTCTTGTTGATCGGACATAAAACCGCAGTGAAAAGACACTACCGTGTCACACTGAAGGGGGCGGATGTGAGCCCAACAGGTGCCTCACCAGTCAGTGCCTCACCAGCCATGAACCTCACCGCGCATCACTGGTTTTTACATATCCATCTAAAACTAAATTTTGTCATGTATAGTGTCAGTCGTGTACTTCATATAAACCACTTAATAACTTTACAAAAAATCACTTGGTGAGAAAAGAAAATATGTGTAATAATAATAATAAGTTTGGTTTATTGGTTTTTTACATGCTTAGAAAAGCATTGTTCAGATTGTGAACTGATTAACCTCAGTATTCATTTGAGATCAACAAAAAAAAAAAAATGAAATCCTGACATGCGTGTGCTTTTGTGTTTTTGCTGTCTGATTTTCCACAAAACTATGACCCCCTCATGTTCGAACAAAGATTTCGTCTTGCATTTTTGACTGTTGAAAACAATTTCTTAAATATTTTCTTTTATAATTTTAAACAGCTGTGAACATATTTGAAAAAACAGACACAGTTTTACAGGCAGTATACATAAATACTTTACACATAATTTAACAATTAAACTTGCTTCCGGCAAATTCTGTAGTCTTCAGGTAATATGTATATGCTACTTTCTTGAATATTCTTTTCTTCATTAAATTTTTGAGTTGACAATCAATAGAACATCTCTTGTTTTTCTCTGTTATTGCATTCAGCCTTGAAGACACAGAGAAGGTGTAGACACGACACTTTGTGAACATTGTGCAAAGGTGTGAAGCGCTGGTCATGCAGATGGGGCAAATTCAATGAATCAGTTATACCAAATTTCTCACATTACTCTGGTGTGTCTGCTTTTCAGCACTCCTCTTTCCTGTGTGTGCAAGCATACACAGGAAACAGTCTAGTTCCATTTACCTTACTGCTGCGTGGTTGCATTATGGTTTGTGTACATTCTCTGTCAGGTTAACATGGAAATTCACAACGGCACTTGAAAACAACCAAACTGAAGCAAAAGAATTGAAACTCAAATCAAAGAAGCATTCTTGTTAAACAAAGTAACAATAAATAGCTGAAACATATAAATTAAGCACGAAGCTGTTTTCTAATAAAGACGTCTTTCGTATCCGCTTATGTTTTTGCCGTTATTTTGTTTTACAAAATTTAACACAGTAAACAGGGAGGAACTCAGCAAGCGTCACATCCTTAGACATTAGACGTACAAACCCTTATACAGAACACCAAACCCAGGTGCTATAGGTAAGACGAATGAAGGTGAGAAGAAGGTGTTTTAATCAAAGACACAAGAGAAATTGGACAAGATAGAAACACAGCACAGAAACAAGACTGCAGACAACGCATAGGGGAATGACAGAAACACTAAAACAAAACTCTGAGGAGGAAGGGGTGGGTCCTCACAGTGGGGAAGCCAGCACAGACATCACACTGCTTTGTGAAAGAATTTCACCAATACAATGATGCACTAGTGTTATTTTCTTTCTCTTTCTCTATGCTGCTTCACAGACCATGTCCAGAACTCATATGTTGTCAGCGCTGATGGTTCACTGAGTGTTACCTTTGCAAGTGGCATGGAAGTGACACTCAGTACTGAGCCGCAAATGTCAGCCGGCACAGTAAACCCAGCCATGGGTCGCTGCAACATCACCGTACCCGGGGAGCATGGCCCCAGCCTCATTGAGTGGAGGCAGAGGAGGGAGCAGGCGAAGAGCAACTCCACGGCCTATGAACGCAGGCTGAGGGTATGCCGGTGCTCCACTGTATTCTGTCCCGCTTCCTTTCTGAGATGCAATCTGTCTCAATCATCACCACATTTCTTCTGCTTACTTTATTTGAAAATGAGAATCAACAATATATATATATCCCCAAACCACCTAAACCAGCTCCTCTCAATGCAGAGGAGCAACAGCTGTACTCTGAGGCTATTGCAGATTACTGAGCTCCTCATGCTGAGTTGGGGAGTCACCCCAGTAACTGTGTGGAGAAACCTCATTTCATCTTGCATCTGTGATCTTATTCTTTCAGTCATTATCTAAAGCTCATGACAAATGATGAGGATGTGGACTGAGTAGTAAATTGAGAGCCTTGTTTTTACACTTAGCTTTGTCTTCATCACAAACATAGTAGTATAATGTCTACAGAACTGCTGATTCCAATCTGATCAATCTGTCTGTCTCATGGTCCCTTTCCCATCACTCATGAACAAGACCTCGAGAGACAGGTCTGAGCTTGAGGGGACAGACATTGAATAGTGTAAAAAACTCCATGAATATAAAAAGAAAAATAAGTGTACGCTTCCCATTATGGGGCCGCTGGGGACAGGCCTGGGGATTGGGCCTGCAGTTGAGTACCTTGTGTCTTCTTAGATCCACATAACTGCCCAGCTCAGGCCGATGTGGTGATCTGAGATCAGATTGTGAGTTCAGCACATGCAGGATGAAGGATGGGGGACAGATAAAGTGACAGGAGGTTGCAGGATGGATCATTGCAAACTTTTTGCTTGATTGAATGTGTTTGTGAAATACATAAGTTTAACGTACTATACTTTTCCCCATGTGTTACGTTCTGAATATGACAAGGACTATCATATTTTGTTTTCAAAGTCCAGACAGCACTTGATCAAGTAGTTTGTCAGAGACCTTGATTGAATAACTAACACACAATTATTTTTTCATTATCAGGCTCATAACAGAAATCTGCTGTCCATTGATTTTGATCGGACTTCTAGAATGGGAAAAATCTATGATGACCATCGCAAATTCACTCTCAAGATCCTCTATGACCAGTGGGGCCGCCCCATTGTTTGGTCACCTAGCAGCAAATACAATGAGGTTCAGGTAGCTTACTCACCTGCAGGACTCATAACCAGCATTCAACGAGGAAACTGGACAGAGAAGCTTGAGTATGACAACGGAAGAGTGGTGTCTAGAACATGGGCCAATGGGAAGATATGGGGCTACACATTTCTTGATAAGGTAACTTTATAACACTTACATGCAAAATGTTAAAACAACTATTATGATGAAGGGATGCTCCATGAAGTGGTGCTGCGTTGTTTTGATTCTGACAACTGCTATACAAAAATTAAATGTAAAATATTTTGCATAATGAGCAATTCAATTCGGGGTCAGTATTAAGCACTTAGTATAATAACCACACAACTGGTTTTTCAGAGGTGTCACTTTGGAAATTACCTGCAGCACTTTTACAAAATAAAACTTCCAGTAATAATATCTATTAATTATTATAAAGACTAGATTTCAAAGTAGTCAATGTAATTATATGACTGATATACAGAAGGGATTCAAATAAAAAAAAACAATTAATGTAATCCATGTCCAGTCCAAAAATTGTGGTCACAGTCAGGCAGTAGCATGCCACAATCTTTAAAAGTACACGGTTAGCCAGAACAAGATTAGCATGTGCTTGTGTTTGTAAACCATATTGTAAGGAATTGTGGTTGAGTACAAATGTTAACATCAACAAATTTAGATATACCGTATTTCTCCTAATTAACGCACCTGGGCGCATTACAAGTTACATGCAGGGTGCGTCTATTTGAGGCCAAAATGTGCAAAATGTGAATTTTTTAAAACCTTTAAAATGAGAAGTTCAAGTTTTTAAAAATCTTTAAAAACAACAAGTTGTTACTAAAAAGCTTAATGTACTTCTACGTTCTTTAAAAAAAAATTAAAAATTTAATTCCCATTAACTATGATATTATCAGAGTTTCCATTATGCATATGAAGACCTTATTATTGTACACGATTCAGAAGTGGATTTAATCCAAATAATGTAGCATTTTTATGTTAATTTAATGATCTTTATTTGTAGAAAATTCTTATAATTCGCTGGATTTACAAATTCATTCTCCGTAAATACACACTTATACGCATTGACCACGTTTCTATGTTACTGCTTTAATCATGTAGAACGGGTGCACTTTACCGTGTCTCGTACTGTATTATTGGGTGGAAGCGCGTCAATCTGAGCAGCTGCGTTAATTAGCAGAAATATGGTATGTATGATCCTGATTAGGCTCTGAACTTTATATTATCTATGTGGGAAATGTTGAGTAATCAGTCTTAATCTGTTGAGTAATTAATATATTTTTTTCTAATTTACTCAATTGATATAGTATAATGTAAGTTTTGGTACCGCTGGCCAAATTACATATTTAGATAAAAATTGTTTAGAACTACTGCAGAGAACAGTGTGTTAAGTATTTCATATTTACAAATGGTAATGCACTTAATTAGGGACAGAGAAATCTGATTTATGATTTTTTTTTTTTTTTGCCATAGTTCCCTCAGTTTTGATGCCATAATTTTGATTTACTTATTTCTTTGAAATAATCTTTTTCAACCAAGTAATAATACACATGGCATTGGTCAATGTTTTATTTTTTTTTAATTCCAGTGAAATCAAAGTGGTAATTATTTTTTCCTTTTAATACTCAAATTTCAGCATCTCAACCACACATTCACTTGCAAAAAGGGGTGTATACTCCAGAAGGTCAAAAGCCATGTTTCACCAAAATGTATATTAAAAAAGGATAGGTCTGTGAGCATTGTACTGATTTAAATTGATTTTAGACTTTAAAAAGAGGCACAATGGAAAAGATCCAATCAAATTACATCTGATTTTGTTTCATGTGGACATTTTGGCTTTTCTTGCTTATCCACGTACCTCTTTGACATGTGAAACAATTATCTGAGCCATGTAATTATATATATATATATATAAATCCTGCAATTTGAAATAATGCAGTTAGTAAACATTTCCTGGTTTGTGTTAACTCTGAAGTAAAGGCAATAGAAACACAAAAAATATTTACTGAGATTGTACCACCTACAAAAAAACTCATTTGGTAATTAATATTTGAAGTATTGTTTATGCTACCACTGCTTTAATAAGTGATCCAGAAAATCCAAATACAGAAAACTGAAAATTTACTAGGAACAATCAAGTACCAAAAGCCAAATGAGGAGACGGGGTCATATGGAGGCAAGCATTGGGTTGTTGAGCTTGAGATGTTTGTTCTATATGGAGACAAAACAAGACTAGGAGTAAGAGGTGAGCCTGCCAGACCTGTGTGAAGACAAGACAAAAGGAGAGTCACAGTACAGTGATGAAAGCCTTGAACGATGATTGGTATGTCATCGGATGGTAGGCAATACTTTGTGTTGCAGAGTAGAGCTGGAGATCATTTATCCAATTAACTGATTGATTGAGATTCATTTCTCGATTAACCCACAACCCTGCCTTTTGGCACTGATTTTAAGATTGGTTAGTACGGTTAGAAAGTGCATTGTTGCCAAAGCTATGCTCATTTGTGTATGCTGACTCCACAGTTGTTGCAACTGTTGGAATATAATGTGCTTTTTTCTGCTTTTATATGTATGAAAATATGGTAATGTTCATTGTGTGTTCCCAGAAAGCAGAGATGGTCACAGAGCAATGCTCACAGAGCTACTACTACATACAAATTGAGACTGCACAAACATGAGAACCGAACATAAGGCTTGAATCTAGAATGAAATTGAGACCAAGAAATGATTTCATAATGGAAAATGTCAAACCTGCAGTGCTGAGAGCTAAAATAAAACCAGACCTTTCAATATCATTACCTTAAAACAACAGGCCCTCTCTCAAGGTGAAGCAGTTTAATTTTATCATGTCTTATTAGGTTTTACTGAAATGTCAGAGTCAACATAATAGTAATGTTAGGTGATATTATATTGAAGCATAATATTACCTAAAAACTGTTTCTGAAAAACTGATTTTTCTTTCCCTAATTAAGTGCACTACCATTTGTATATAAAGGAAGAACAGTACTGGACTAACACAGATCCGTGTGGTACTCCATATCCAAGTGGTGACATGAGTGAGGGAAAGCTATCGTGGGATATTTGGACATAAGAAAAACAGTTTGTCAGATAAGAATAAACCATGTAAGACCAGTTCTTAAACAGTTAAGGTGAAAATTGAGACTGAAATATTTGTACCAACATGGAAGGGTCAGTCATGTTAAAGGTGGTGCCAAGATGAAGAAGGATAAGCACATGTATGTTGCCTGCATGAGTTGTAGTTATTTAATGCAAGTCTACCTGCAGAGAGAAGATATGGAACTACACATTTGTTTTATTAAACAGGAATACTAAATTCAAGAACGTTTTATAATTACAAAGCGAAATTAAACATGAAACCAAAAGGAATACGAGTAGTAACAAATATATATGGTGTACAAACCTAACAAACAATGCCGAACACTTTTAAACCACCATACAGTGAACTACATCCATTAAACAACTGGCCCTGAAGTTGGGTAAACCAAAAGCTAAAATAAGAACACACAGAACCAGGTGAAAATGGTAATACAGTTAACCAAAAGATGGAGAATGATAGGGAAACGGGATGAGACAACAAGGGGGCGAGAGGGCGTGGCCACCCACAAATACAGTGTGACACAGTATGTCAAAGAAGATTCTCAGTCATCCAGGTGGACCTGCCTGGAAGTTGAGTTATGCCAACTGGTCTTGTTCTTGATAGGAATGTTTCATTACTCATCCAAGTAGCTTCTTCAGTCTGAGAGGAAATTGGTCAAGGAGCCCATGTGTATCTTCCAGGGTTGTTTCACTACTCAACTCACTTGGATAGACTCATTAGCTCAACAAAGCCTGTGAGTTGTAGGGATGTCCTGACTCCTGCTCTCTATGTCAACTCAAGAGAGTCGTTAGTGATCTCACCATGGTCTTGTCGTGTGTTTCAAGAAAAAATGAATCTTAAATATTTATGTATTAATAGTTTTGGTTAAAAATGTGTTTCTGTCTTTCATGTTTAAACTGAAGCAAGGCAAAAAAAAGTAAATTTGATAAAAATGTATTCATCTCTGTGTGCACTAAATTACAAAAAAAAAAAGTTTTTTTCAAAGGAAAACCACGCCATACAAAATAGTAAAAGTGATAATGAGATGATAAATGTTATTTAAATATATATTAGTGTTGTATCTAAGGTTTTGAATGAAATACAAAGTTTAGGTACATTGATAAAATAGGTCCATTTTAGCTGGTAACTACATGTTGGTGTTTATGCAATTGCAGTCAGTCATGCTGGTCCTGCATAGCCAGCGCAGGTACGTCTTTGAGTACGACCAGACGGACCGTCTGCTGTCCGTCACAATGCCCAGCATGGTGCGCCATAGCCTGCAGTCCATGTTGTCGGTGGGCTACTACAGGAATATCTACAGTCCCCCAGACAGCACTGCTGCCGTCATCCAGGACTATACCCGTGATGGCCGTCTGCTTCAGACACTCTACCTGGGTACAGGCCGTCGCATCCTCTACAGGTACACCAAACAGTCCCGTCTGGCAGAAATTGTCTATGACACTACCCTGGTCACCTTCACCTATGATGAGGCCTCCAGCGTAGTCAAGACCATCCACCTCATGCAGGAAGGCTTCATCTGCACCATCAGATACAGGCAAACAGGTAAACTGTAATTACCCTCAAAATGGCATAATTCCCTTTGCACAGCAAATATTAAAGGCTTCACATTACTCTCAAATTTTTAGCTATAGGTATTATAATAATAATAATTATTATTATTATAATGACTAACTTTTTTGAAGCCAATGGAAATTACACTTGCAATGCGTTAAGGTGGGATAATACATTTTAGTGACAAAGTATTTTCCTATTGTTGGCATTTTTGTAATTTAACAGGGACTTTTCCCCACAGGTCCTCTTGTTGGACGTCAAATCTTCAGATTCAGTGAAGAGGGACTTGTAAATGCCCGATTTGACTACAGCTATAACAACTTCAGAGTGACTAGCATGCAGGCCATGATCAATGAGACCCCGCTACCCATTGATCTCTATCGCTATGTTGATGTTTCTGGGCGAATAGAACAGTTTGGCAAATTTAGTGTAATCAACTATGACCTCAACCAGGTCATTACTACCCATGCTATGAAACATACCAAGATATTTAATGCCAATGGTCAGGTCATTGAGGTCCAGTACGAAATATTAAAATCTATTGCCTACTGGATGACTATACAATATGACAACATGGGCCGAATTATTGTATGTGATATAAGAATCGGTGTGGATAACAATATCACGCACTATTCCTATGAATATGACGTCGATGGCCAGCTTCAGGCTATATCTTTGAATGACCGAGCACAGTGGCGGTACAGTTATGACTTAAATGGTAACATCAACTTGCTGAGTCATGGGAACAGCGCCCGGCTGACCCCCCTTCGTTACGACTTACGAGACCGCATTACAAGGCTGGGGGAGATACAATACAAAATGGATGACGACGGCTTCCTTCGCAACCGAGGAAACATTGTGTTTGAGTATAACTCCAATGGACTACTCACTAAAGCTTATAACAAAATCTCTGAGTGGAATGTACAGTATCGCTACGATGGTTTGGGACGGCGCGTAGCCACCAGGCGAAACAATGGCTCTTACCTCCAGTTTTTTTATGCTGACCTCAGCAAACCAACAAGGGTCACTCACATGTACAACCACAGTAGCTCAGAAATCACCTCTCTCTATTATGACCTTCAGGGTCATGTTATAGCTATGGAGATCAGCAGTGGTGAAGAATATTACATAGCATGTGACAATACAGGAACTCCTTTGGCCGTTTTTAGCAACCGTGGCCAGATTGTTAAGGAAATCCATTATACTCCTTATGGAGATGTATATCAAGACTCCAATCCATCTTTTCAACTGGTTATTGGTTTCCATGGGGGTTTGTATGATCCCCTCACTAAGCTAGTTCACCTTGGTAAAAGAGACTATGACACGGTTGCAGGTCGATGGACTACACCCAACTATAACATATGGACTGAGCTTAGCACTAACCCAAAACCTTTCAATTTGTATTCTTTTAAAAACAATTATCCTATTGGACACCTTCAGGATGTTTCTCGATTCACAACAGGTGAGGGAGAATGTGAAGTGTCTTTTTCATTGTATATTTAAATGTATATGTAAGTCTGTCAGCTCTGATCAATGCATTTAACCATATTTTGCAGGCATCACAATGAATTACACTATTGCAGACACTTTTAAAACAACTCCCGTGATATGTCAGTTTTTTTTTTTTTTTTTTTGGTCTCTGAATTTACATCACATTGTCCCAAAACAGTTGTTAATTCTCAGAGTTCAAGAAATTTATTAGCTTGTCTGAGTCTGTGCTGTACTGTACTGTACTGTATAGTTACTGTACCATTCAAAAGTTCAGGCATGGCCCCTCTTACAACCTGAGGTACTGACTGTTAATTCTTGCAACGGTGAACCAGTTATATGCAATATACTGTATACTGTACATATGTGTCAGAAAATGACATTTTCATTATGTAAATCCTAGTGTCATCAATCTGGAGACTTTTTTTTTCTGCCAACATTTGTGCAAATTTGTTTCTCTTTTTGAATCTTTGTTATCAGATATAGGGAGTTGGCTGGAGCTGTTTGGCTTTCAGCTGCACAACGTTGTTCCTGGTTTTCCTAAGCCAGATATGGACAGTACAGAACAGACTTACGAGCTGATGAAGTCCCAAACTAAAACCCAAGACTGGGACCCCAGTAAGGTAAGTACCATCTGCTTCAGTCAGTGGTTTTATTTCTTGCATGACTGGAATCATTAAGAGTAACTCGCATTCCTTCTGCATAACAGCCAGTCCTGGGTATTCAGTGTGAGCTGCAAAAACAGCTGAGGAATTTCATTTCTTTGGACCGTCTGCCTATGGCCTCCAGCCGCAGCCTCCAGGGGGGATGTCAAGAAAGTAAGCCATGCTTCTCTGCCATGTCCTCTATCTTCGGGAAAGGTGTGAAGTTTGCCATCAAGGACGACATCGTCACAGCCGACATCATTGGAGTGGCCAGCGAGGACAGCCGTCGCATTGCCACTGTGCTTAACAACGCCGTCCACTTGGCTGGTGTGCATTTTACAATCGAGGGCCAGGATACCCACTACTTTGTCAAGTCTGGCCCTCTAGAGGGAGACCTTGTGGTCATGGCTGATGGCAGTGGTGGCAGCATCCTGGAGAATGGCGTTAATGTCACTGTGTCCCAGATGACGGTGTCACGCGGTGGGCGGACAAGGCGTTTGGCTGACATCCAGCTGCAGCACGGTGCCCTGTGTTTCAACATCCGTTATGGGGCGACTGTAGAGGAAGAGAAGGTTCACGTGCTGGACCTGGCCAGGCAGAGGGCCGTAAAGATGGCTTGGATGAGAGAGCAGAGGAGGTTGCAGGAGGGGGAGGAAGGAAACAGGTCATGGAGTGAGGGGGAGAAACAGCAGCTGCTGACAACAGGCCAGGTCTCCGGCTATGACGGCTACTTTGTTTTATCAGTTGAGCAGTACACTGAACTTGCAGACAGTGCCAACAATGTTCACTTCATGAAACAAAGTGAAAGAAGAAGGAGGTAACACTGGAAACTTGCCACACTGTCCCTCTTTCACCAAAGACTGCCTGTTTTTAAACATTTTGGTATTTGTTGTACCCTTTTTCTAGAATGCCAACTTACTGTCAAAAACAAATCGTTGGAGAAAATGTTTCCAGTTGCCTTTAAATGTGACATTTGATGGTATTAGGATCTTTTGGAATGTATTTTTGACTTTGTCTAGTATTGGAAAACAGTTAGGCAGTTGTAAAGATGTGTGCAGAAGGGGGATGAATATAATTACTGACAAAGAAGGCGCCACGTTTATTATGAGGTGGCTGTGGTTGCGCAGGCATAGTTTTGTATTTTTTTTCGGCAATGATTCTGGGTATATCCAAACACCTTTTAAGGAAGAAAGTATCAAGTGCGGATGGTGTTTAAAAAAAAAAAAAAAAAGTCGTTACATATTTTGTACACGTTTTAATTTTTCCTTAAAGTTTAGTTTTTGTGAGAACACTTTAAATTGTAGATGTATATTTTATGAGACTTTACCAAGGCCAATTACATAATTTTCAGTGAAACGTATTTGAGGTCATGGTATCAGACTAAGGCTACATTAAAAGGCTGTAAATATTAAAAGCTTAAACAGCAAGTCCTACAACCGAAAAAGTCTCCTCACTCATTATTAAGTGTCAGTATGTTCATAAATGCGGTAAATTTAGAGCATGTAAAAAATGCAGAAAATCTGTATAGTTTACTTTTCTACAAACACGGTGTGCATTGAAGTTTTTTGTGTGTTAATGGAAAATTATGCATCTTATTTGTGGACCTTGTGCCTTTTTGTTTTTAAAAACGTATTTCAGAGGTATAGAATAAACTAAACAGCAAGTCCCGTTTCATACTACAAACCTAATTTCTTTTATAATTTATCATATTATTATCATGTTAGACCCAGAACACCATATACAACATGTACAAACATTTATTAATATTTACATTGGAGTCATTTGATTAATGGAACTACAGAAAATACCTGGCTTGCGTTTAGCAATTTACATTTTGGCAAACATTTTTTTTTACATTGTTTCAGTCATTGGCCAGTTAATTTGCAGTGGTGTCTAAGGATACAGCTGGAGATGATCCAGTTGTGCTTTTACAAACTGTGGAAAGGGAACCATCAAACAGCTAAAAAGTTGTTTTTTCATTTTCAATAAGTCGGTGTTTCATTTTTGCAAAGACAATTTAATGGATCGACAGGATGACAGAATTGCATTAAATGTCATAAGCCCACAACTCACTGTTTTCAAATTGTTGTGCAGCTCATAAAGTTTACCTGTCTTCTCTTCCAACAGATTTCCAACACAGTCTCCTGACAATGATTAAAATCTTAAACTACACCTTATTATTAGGAATGATACAAACTGACAGGATGTTTGCTCACTTTTTCACCTATCAGATCAAACCTTTTTTCCTACAAAACAAAAATAATCGTTGTAAAAAAATGATATATTTGAATATAATCCAAGTATCAATTTATTAAGTGCACTACAAATTTCATAACATACCAAAAATAAGTAAGCTGTTTCCAAAGTCTGCATGCACAGGTAATTTGTAGATGTTTTAAGCCAAACAGCAGGACCCTTGAGCAAGCCCTTAGACAGCCTGACATACAGTGTGTAACCGAGAAAGACAAAAGGGGAGACAGAGAGAATGAGTATTGACCGTTGATTTTTTTTTTTTTTTTGCTTTAACCACACACAGTTGGGGTTAAAGCAAAAAAAAAAAAAAAAAATATAATTAAAATGTGTTTAAGGGTAGGTTAAAAAAAGGTAAGAGTATGTTGTGACAGGAACTAGTTATTTAGGTAGAGATTTGACACTCAAGCTGATGTATAGCTTCTGTTAAGTGCACATAAGTGTGCTTCTGTAGGACTTCTACTTAGTTGAGGGCAATTCTACACTGACCTGTCTGCAGTTTTATGTTTGCTTTCTTTTACATGTTTCCCTTTTGACAGAAGCATTATGATACATCTGCTTCATTTACATGCCTTTGTTTTGTGTTTCCTAATTTTTAATTTTTATAGCCATATGGTAATGAGGGCACTGTTGTTTTATTTCATTTTTATGAATACATTACTGGATGTCATATCCAACATTTTTAATGGCATGTATGTGGTCATTATATATCATGACTAATATCATAACTGGGAATTATTGCTTTTGAGATACAGATTTCTGTTAGCCCCCATGTAACTAAAAAGGCTGCTGTGTCATTCATTTGTGAGAAATATTTTAAGCATTTTTCATTTAGTACCCAAAATATTTAGGACATGAATTCAAATAAAATGATTATGAACTGGATTTAGATTTAATTGGTTGTGTACAATGATTAATGTTTTTACGTCTACATTTAAAATAAATGCAGACTTTGCACAGCTATGGGCTAAGCTGTCACGTGCGGTGGGCTCACGTGCTCACACTGGTAAGAGGGGAAAACCAAATTGTTAGTATTTAGAAAAGCTTTTGTTATTTTGCCAAATGAGCGTAACTTATATGAAAAGGACATATGATGTAACTGGTCTTATTGCGTATGCATACTGAATGTTTTCTCCAAGAACTTCTCTTAACATTTTCACCTTTTGAACCAGTGATGATAGTTTTAAATATATTCTGTTAATGTATGTTGTACCCTGAAGCAAAACAGGCAGCGCTGTGGACAGAAAGGCTTAACCAAAACAATAGCAGAGTGTGTTCCTGTGTGACAGAGAAAGACAAAAGGGGAGACAGAGAGAGTGTGTGTTCCTGTGTGACAGCGAAAGACAGAAGGGGAGACAGTCTTTTTTCAAAAAAAAAGAGAAAAGATCTAATTCTACCATATTTTATTGTAGTATAAACAAAACTGTAATCATTGAGAATATATATTTTATTTCATTGAGATAATTATAGACTTTTTTTTCATTTTTATGAATACAGTATCAGATATTTCTGTCACTGTGTAGATGGAGGAATGAGGTAATTTTGTATATACTGTATATGGCTTCTCTGAAGGAAATTGTAATTTCATGTTTTCTTTTCCTGTCTTAAATGGTACAATACAGTGATTTCTAGTGTCATCACCAAAAAGATGAAGTCTGGTTGCTGGAAGACATGGGGTCACTTGTGCTTGCCAGCATTGTGTGACATAGCCAGATGGAAGGAGTGAATGCACTGAATTCACCCGAGTGTGTTTTCCTCTTTTCCAGGCCAGGCTGGAAACATCTGCATTTTAATAACAACTTGCTGTAATTTGCAGTAAATATGGACAAGCACATTTTAATATATTGATTGTGGGAAGTTCATGTTTAAGAACAAGTGCTTTGAAGTTTTGATATTTAATAAATGAATGTGCAGTATCAGTGTGTTTGCCTCTCATTTCCTTTGACCTTGTATAACCATGGACATTGTAATAGAGTATTTAGTAATAACACATTCTGCTATGCAATAGTTTTTTTTTCCCATCACTCATCAGAAAAAATTTGTGTGTATATATATATATATATATATATATATAGAGAGAGAGAGAGAGAGAGAGAGAGAGAGAGAGAGAGAGAGTAGAAAGTAAAACTGCAAACACAGCAAATTATATTACATATACGCAGAATGAAGACTGGTCAGTTTGCTGTATTGCTTCATTGTACAAAATATTTCGTTTATACTTTTTCTTTAATTCAAATTGAATTTACGTAAATTCTCATTGTATTGCTCTTGTCATGCATTGTTGCTACTTGGCAATTTTTGTACAACATGTTTATTCAATTCAATTCAATTTATTTTTATATAGCGCCTTTCGCAACAGCATGCCTCAAAGTGCTTTACACAGAAAGTTGAAGAAA
>JABJVR010000033.1:440678-455921 GCA_025773905.1 Chitala chitala
AATTACATAAGTGAAACATGGCAGGAAAGGTGACATCTGGTGGACACACGAGGTATGGCAGGCGGGACGTGACACTGAGCAGGTATCTGAATCAACCCACATACATGGGCATACTTAGATTAATTATAACCCATGGTATTGGTATTTCTCAATTATTGGTGCATCCTTTAGGTAATGCCTGCTTTGATCATCTTCTTATCACTTTTGAAATTAATCTTTCTTTGCTGAATGTGTCAGAAAAGGTTATTATGACTCACCATTTGAATAGCGACAGTGAAAAATTTTAAAGATGCTAGAAAGAACAGTTCTCACGGATGCATATATTAGTGAAATTACACCTAACTTTAATGCAATAATAGGTCAGACGAATAACAAAGTAATTCCACTAAAAGTTTAATCCGTTAGAACCACCAGGTGTACTCCGTGGTCTAATGAACATACATGACGTCTAAAACAAGAACACCGTAAATTAGAGCACAAGTGGAATTTTGTTCATCTCAAAGTATTTCAGTTGGTGTGGTCCAACTGCCTGAGGAAGAAGATGCTGTACTGTGCACGTTCAGAATACTATTCTAAACTTATTAATCACAACAAACATAAATCCTGTTTCCTATTTAAAGCATTAGCTAATTTCACCTCTAAAGATGTACCTACAGTGCCTTCTAGTATTAGTAATGACAACCTTATTGTCTTCTTTAATAATAAAATCAATAACATTCAACATATGCTCCAATATATACCTCCAAGTCAGCCAACGACACTAGTAGCACATTCTTTAGTGAGTTTTCACCAATTGATGTGTTACACCTTAAAACCTTAATAACTAACACTAAATCCACCACCTTTCTGCTAGACCCCTTTCCAACGCAAGTGCTTAAAGATTCAGTAGAAATTTTAGTAGGACCTTTAGTGAACCTTATGAACACTTCTCTGGCTTTAGGTGCTGTTCCCAACTCTTTAAAAGTTGCAGTTGTTAGGCAACTGCTTAAAAAACCTAATCTGGATCCAAAAGTAATTGATAACTATATACCTATTTCAAATGTCCATTTTTTGTTCAAGAGTCTGGAAAAAATTGTTGCAATGCAGCTGCAAGTTCACTTGGAAACTAACAGTTCATTATTAAGTTTCAGATTGGCTTCTGACAAGGTCACAGCACAGAAACAGCCTTGATTAGAGCAGTAAATGAAATTATGATTTCATCTGATGCAGGGAACATGGCAGCTCTTGTTCTGTTAGATCTTAGTGCTGCATTTGATACAGTTGATCACTTCATCCTGATAAACTGGCTTCAAAGTGTCATGGGCCTTCATGGAATGGTTCTTAGGTGGTTTCATTCTTATCTTACAAACCATTACTATTATTTCAAATGTCAAATGACAGCACACCCTCATCCATGTCTCCACATAGATATGAGATAAGTACCACAGGGATCTGTGCTAGGGCCATTACTCTTCTCCATCTACATATTACCTTTAGGTAACATTATAGGTCAGTATAATCTCAACTATCATATTACGCTGATGACACTCAGTTATACCTTGTTGTTAAACCTAATGAAACTGCATCAATTAACAGCTTAGTAAAATGTCTCAAAGACATTGAAACATGGATCGTAACTGCGTAAACTGCTTATCACAAAACACAGATAAAAATGAAATCTATTTGGTCAGGGGTAATGAGCTTGCTAGGAGTACTTTCAGATCAGCCCTCAATGCTACTGACCTCTGTTTCTCTATTAGCAATCTAGGTGTCATTCTAAACTCAAAATTCACCTTTGGCTCTCATGTTAATGCAGTTTCACAGGTCTGCTTCCTGCAGCTGAGAAATATTGCTAGGCTGTGCTGTTTCCTTACTTCAGAAGATACTGAGAAAATTGTGCATGCTTTTGTTTATTGTCAGTTAGACTACTTTAATGCTTTACTGTCTGGAAGTACAAACTACACAATAAACACTTTGCAGGATTAATACATAGACTTCAAATTGTTCCCTTCATTTGCAGAATGCAGGCCTTCTTATTGTGCCTTGCATACACAAAAGTATTGGTGTTAGAGCTTTAGTCACAGAGCCCCTAGTCTATGGAATAGTCTGCCTTCATTCGTTTGTGCTGCCGAATCGGTCTCAGTCTTTAAATCCCAAGTAAAGACTTACTTTTTTGTTCTAGCCTTCCCACAACAGTTTCCACAGCTCATGGTAGTTACTGCTGTTGGTGCATGCTGTAAATGCCAATATAACTAATATTTTGCTATGTGGCTGCTAACGTTCGTATTATTCACTAACCCCTCTCTGAAATCTCTTTTTGTGCATGTGTGTACCCAGTGCCTGCCTGGGCACCATCTGAGCCGGATGCCTTGTTAGAGCTGCTGATTCCTAATTTACCCCCTTGGATGAAGATTTGCCTGAGGGACACCAAAGGCCATTGACAGTTGCTTCAGTACCAGGAGCAAAGGAGGACTATATTGTGTTATTTACATTCATAGTGCTACTTATAATCATAGTCTCAATAAGTACCTTATTCTGTAATGTTAGCATGCCGAGGAGGGGCTGGACAGCCAGTCAACCTTGGGCCCCCTGAGGTTTTTTTTTCTCTATACTATGGAGTTTTTGGTTCCTCACCTCCATCATTGTCTGACTTCATTTGAATGTATTCCTATTGCTTATTCACTAACATCTGCAATTTCTTCTGTAAAGTGCTTTGAGGCACATTGTTGTAAAAGGCACTATATAAAAATTAGAATAGAATAGAATAGAATAGAATAGAATAGAATAGGCGCTTTTGGCAGTGAACACAGATTAGCATGGGCACCCTGACTGGTCTACTGCTGCACAGCCCCAAACGCAACAGACTGCTATGCACAGTGTGTTCTGATACTTTTCCATCAGAACCAGCATTAAAATTTTCAGCAATATGAGCCACAGCAGCTCTTCTGTAAAATCAGACTACACAGGCCAACCTGTGCTCCCCATGTGCATCAATGAGCCTTGGCTGCCCATGACCTTTTCACCATTTTCCATCTTTTGGTAGTTCCTGACTACTGCAGACTGGGAACATCCCACAAGAGCTGCAGTTTTTGAATTCCCCTGACCTAATCATCTAGCTGTTGCTCAAATTCTTATTCTTGCCTATTTTTTCTGCTTCCAACACATAAATTTTCAGTGGTCATTATGTTATGGCTGATCACCCACTGCTTTATTGTCTTATCCAATTCAAGGTACAGGAAGTCTGAAGCCCATCCCAGGAGGCACAGTGTGCAGGGCAGGGGACACCCTAGGTAGGGCACCAACCCACCACAGGGCACACATATATGGGCAATTTTCAAACATCTTCAAGTGGCTGTTTCTCAGCCACTTCACTAAACATATGGGCCATTTCTTTCTTAATGAAAGAAATGTGTCCCTTGGAAATTGTCTTTGCAATGCTGCCAAGCACTCCTTTCATAATAATATAATAATTTGTGAATTCTAGCCAAAAACTGATAGCATTTTGTGACTCCCAGTGTGACGATGTACCAAAAACAGACAGGATCCACTTAGCAGAATTAAAAGTTTTATTGAAATGTGTCAACAGAGTCCAAATCACTAGGCAAATCTTAGTTCCATTAAAGCAGGTAAAGGTACGAAACACCATGTAGATCCGTCCGATAGGAGAACTAGGGCTGGATCGAACAGAAGGGAAGAATGGGTTAAACAGGTGATGGGGCACACAGGATGGGGAGATCACAAAGACAGGGAATCGTAACCGCTCAGTAAAGTTCATTGAATCAATTCTGTGCATCTGTTTGACGTTTTGACCGGTGTACATACATGTCGGTGATAATCCTGGTTAGATAGCGTTAACGAGTGGGTGTGATACCCAGAGATTAATACATACTGTTTTTTTTGTATCAATTACAATTCTAAAAAGTTCTATTTTTTATATTTAAGGTAATTCTGTGTGATAACCATTTCCTTTTCTATTTGGCCATTTTTCTGTACAGCAGGAAGGCCTCCTGTGACAGCTGAGCTCTTTGTGATGTCTGTGGACCAGATGATTGTGAAACAAAAAATAACCATCTTCAGGGATACTCTTCTTTTGATGCTTGGTGCATACTGTCTCAGCAACAGCTATCCTGTAACCTTAGCAACAACATTGGAATTCATGCAAAGGTAGATTTTCAACAATATAATGAGGTTCCCTTTACTTCAAATTTTTATTTTTGGTAAATGATTAGTATGATAATCTGAGTTCTGTATATTTAAGTGCTTAACACTGTAGTGTCAAAAATGATCATAACAGCAGTGATAAATTCATGTTGCGTGAGCATCTTAACTCCCATGCGTTACCCTGTCACTTTTGTTTAGCAATGCAGTTAGTATGACCCTAAATTCAGAAGTGGGGGCAGCCAGTGAGCAAACACTGAATTGACACAGTCCAAACTCTGAACTTGTATGGCAGCTATGTTTTTTCTGGTTTACAATAATGTTACAAATAATGTTTAGCCATATACGCTAGCATATAACGACATGCCCACATTCAATTCATAAGATGTTTTATTGTAAGTATATAATCTCTTTTATGTTTTTTTAATTATCCTTATTTTAATTAATACTTTAAATTTCAGTTTTATCTGGAATATTTTGTCAGATAAACAGTAAATTCCAGATTTATACTTATTTTTCAATAGCACACGTAGGTAACCCTGTTCCCTCAAACTGCCAGGGTTGGAGGGCTGAAATCCCCCACATAACTGCAGCGGTGGTTTGGGTGCTCACTGCTGCAGGGACAAGCTCTGTCCCTTCCACCACTACCTTCACACAAAAAGGTGGTTTTTTAAAAATGACATTGATGTTCACCATATATTTGATAAAACCTTTAATCGTCAAGTTGTCAAAGCCTCATATATATTTTTAATTTTTTCAAAGGGGTGATTTTTCAGGATCAGTCCTGAGAAAAGCTCCAATGTGGGAAAAAAAAAAAAAAAACAAGAAGTAAATCCAAAGGTTTCTTCTCTTATTTCAAGCATTGCTGACTTTGAATGGAGGGAGTAACATAAACATTAACATTTCCAAATATTTAATTCAAATTCAAGTTGAAAGGCATAAACAGAACATTATAAAAAGTTTTAACATAACTCTACTTTATAGATTTCAAGGTTTTACAGTTTTCTATATCTTATGTGAGCCTTTCACTTTTCAAAGATTTTTGTAGCTTTATTACATTGAGGTTGTATGAGGTTTTATATCCAAATGAGGGTAATGAAGTTGGCACAAACTGATTAGACTTCTCGATATAGAGTTTTACAGTGCAACAATTTTTATCACTTTTCGTAATAAAACATTCTGTGCAAACATAATAATGCATTATCATAGGTGTCACTGCTACACTAAAAATAACCACCTGAACTGAAAAAGTTTGCATCAAAAACATACCATTTTAATGAGCAAAGCTAATGGACTTCCCTTGCCTAACATAATTAATATTAATCTTGTTCCCCATGTGTCTTTGCCACAAGCATTTCTGGATCTGACTTTAGCCTGTTCCCCATATTTTGCTTTGATGTTATTGTAACGCTCAGAGGGAACGGAGGCACGGAGGCAAGGGTTGAGTCTAATGTGCGAAGGGTTTAATACAAGAAACAGGGTACTGGCACATAGACTTCAGGAAACAAGAATAATAACAGTATCCCTTCCCCAAGGCCATACAGGAGATAAGCCCGAGGAGAAGGAGGGCAAAGAAGAAAGAAAAAACTAAGAAAAGCGAGACAGCGGAGAGACAGAAGGACCAAAAGACAAAGAACCATGAGCGAGACAAGCAGCAAACAAGGATGATAGAATCCGGAGTCGGCCCAGAGCAAAGGCGATGGTGACAATGGAGGGGCCAGGATCCGGAAGGGGAGACACAGAAGGCAACAACAGACCTTGACTCCAGAGAGGACCAAGTGGAGGGCAGACACCAGGGACAGGACCTAAAAGGGAAGGAAAAAGACTAGGGACAGCACGAGCAAGCAAGGGGGGAACACCGGGCAACAGGGCAGACAAACGGGATGGGACGGCCCGAGGAGGGACCAACGGGGTAAGGGGGCACACGAGAGGGACAGACAAAGGGACGGGATGGAACATGGGCAGCCCTGGCGGAGCAATCACAGGAGCAGACAGAGGGCGACGTGAGGATGATGAAGGACAAGGGGACAGGGACCAAGGGGACCATGAGGGTGACTGAGGACGAGGTGAGGGCGACGATGGGAGACAGAAGGGAGAGGGAGGACAGGGCGAAGACGAGGCGAGGGGGACAAACAGCGGAGTGCAGAGGAGGTCTGGAGGAGTGTACCTGAGCCTGAGTCGAGGACGAGGGAGGCCGACTGGTGTACGGAGGAGATGGACCGGAGGACGAGGGAGATCGAGGTGAACATGAGGGAAACGAAACTAAGGACGAGGGGAGCATGATGGAGGCGGAGGGAACAACGAAGTGTGGGCGTGACAGTTATCATGGGGCCACTACTTCTGCCCCCCATGCAAATAAAGAAATTCAAAGATGGAAAAATAAGGATAATGAAATACATATAAATGGATGTGTAGAATGTCTGTAACTACAGAGAACCATATGGTTCTTGGTCTAAAACAAATATACATTGGGTCCTTATAATAAAATTGTTTCCTTTATACAATGAAGTGCACTAAGTATAAATAAGTCATTTTTAAGAAACATACATATGTTGGATGTATGTTTTTTGTATTAATCCAAGACTTTTTTCTATTATACATGCAACCAGAGTTAACCCCATAATGAAAATGACAGAAGCGACTGAAAAAGCCGCTGTTAACAAAAATGTAAAAGAGCTGCTCTGGCACCATTGAATTACCATGGCAACTTTGTTACAAACTTTTCTGCAGTTGTACCATGACCCAGCCTTACAGCTCTCCCATCTCTGAAATACCACTGGCAGAGGGACCATAAATAAAAACAAGGAAGACATGCATGCTAGGCTAGCAAATACCTGCACCAACCACATACCATACATACCACTGTATGGTCTCTTGGGAACAAAATGG
Source organism: Chitala chitala (assembly GCA_025773905.1). NCBI lineage: Eukaryota > Metazoa > Chordata > Actinopteri > Osteoglossiformes > Notopteridae > Chitala > Chitala chitala. Next base: position 447,705 of record JABJVR010000033.1, read on the forward strand.
ACGAGCTACAACTATAGATCACAGAACATAACAGTTATGAACTGCAATATCATGCACTTCATGGAAACGTGGTTAAACAACACCATCCCCAACAGCATCCTTGACCTCCTGGGTACAGCATTTACAGAGTTGATAGATCAGTTAAGGACACTGGTAAAGCAAGAGAACAAGATTTGTGCATCACTGTGAACAAAACCTGATGTACTAACTATTCTTTTATTGGTGGCCTCAGTTCCAGGAATCTGGATGATTTGATAATCAACTGTCACCTTTTTTCCCTACCAAAGGAATTTGCAGCTGTTGTTGTGTTAGCAGTTTATATACTTCTTGATGCGAATGTTAACCTTGGTATGTTAGAGCTTCATGCGTTCATCAGCAGACAACAAAATGCAAACCTGGAAGGAACCTTTCTTGCACGGTATTTCAGTCAATCTAACCTGTGAACTGTGCTCTCCAAATTTCATCAGTGTCTTATGTCCTACCAGGGAAAGCAAGACAGACAAGAATGTGGTACCTCATTTTCCTGAATGTAATGTGTGTGTGTGTGTGTGTGTGTGTGTGTGTGTGAAAAAGTCTGATTTCATCCTTTCTCCACAGTGCAAGCAATGCAGTTTGCATGTCTTCTCATTTGTATTCAGTAATAAATACTATAAATACATCCGTATACAATTATAAATAATACATAATTATATATAGAGAGTGATCTGTTAAAAAATGGACATTTTAAACATTTTAATTTAGTCATGGGAGACTAAAAGAAACAAAAAGAGTGAGTAGAACAGGGGATGACCCGGATTCCTGTACTTTCCTCTCATTGGCTGCAGCTCACAGTCACTCACATACAACTGGTCCAGTTTTCAAGCTTGCAAGCCTTGCTGGCCTGAGTCTTTGACCGGACTGCGACCAAAAAATCACGTAGTGTGAACTCAGCTTAAAATAGATGAGAACACAGAAAATGAAGTCAGAGCAGTAGAAGTACTTGCAAAGTACTCAAATGTAATTTTTGAAGTTTTGTGTCCTGTGAAACTGTGTAAAAAGACAAGTCGATTAAACACTGAACACAAAGGAACAGTGGTAACAGCTGGTGCGTCAGTTTGTGTGTTCTTCAGGTGCTTGGGAAAGTTAACAGTGGGTGTTCCAGTTTACTGCCACATCCAAAGCACATGCAGGTAAGTTTGACTGGAGACTGATCACCATGTTTGTATGTGTGTGAGCACTTTGATGGATCAGTGATCCACCCAAGACTTACTGTCTCTAACCCTTTATTTTTAGGGCAACATTTTAGGTTCCCTGCACATATACTCAGAAATAAGTATGTCGCCAGTATTTACTCAAGTATATTTATTTTTGTGGCCCTTTGCACCAACCTAAAATCAGCTTTTGTTCTTTAAAAACCACAAGCAGCATCATATTGGTTGATACCAATGAGTATTAATATATATGTTATGATACAACATGGTATGTGCTTTGTAAACCTTACAATGGACATGTGTATGCCCTTTAATTTTTGTAACATTACTGTGAATTAAATAACTTGCAAAAGTCTGTTTTCTCCTCTTCATTATGTAATTGTTGTGATGCTGACTTTCTCTTTTATATAGTTAGCAAATATGTAATGTTGCCAAACTCACGTGTGATGTCAATTAAAATGTATAAAATAATACAGCATACAGGTTGTTACTTATTTACATTTTGAGCAATGTAGACATATTGTAACATTGTGGAGTTACTGCAAACTCCAATTTTGCTGGCCACCTTTGGAACAAACAAATCAGCTGTCTTCCTATAGCGAATATACACCAATCAGCCATAACATTATGACTGATTTATGACAGATAAACTGAAGAACATTGATTATCTCATTACAATGACACTTCAAAGTGGGTGGGATGTATTAGGCAACAAGTGAATATTTTGTCCTTAAAGCTGATGTGTTTCATGCAGAAAAAATAGGCAAGCATAAAGATTAAAGCGACTTTGACAAAGCCCAAATTGTGATGGCTAGATGACTGGGTCAGAGCAACTCCAAAGCTGCAGCTCTTGAGGGATGTTCTCAGGCTGCAATGGTCAGGACCTACCAAAATGGTCCAAAGAAGGAAAACCGGTGAAGTGGCAACAACGTCATTCGTGGCCAAGGCTCATTGATGCATGTGGGGAGCAGAGGTTGACCTGTGTGGTCCGATCCAATAAAAGAGCTACTGTAGTTCATATTGCTAAAATGGTTAATGCTGGTTTTGACATAAAAGTGTCAGAACACACAGTGCATCACAGTATGTTGCCTATGGAGCTACATAGCTGCAGACTGGTCAGGGTGCCCATGCTGACCTGTGCCCACCACTAAAAGTGCCATAATGGTCACGTGAGCATCAAAACTAGACCACGGAGCCATGGAAAAAGGTGGCCTGGTGTGATGAATCATGTTGTTTTTTGCATCATGTGGATGCCCGCATGCGTATTCATCACTTACCTGGAGATGAGATGGCACCAGGATGAACTTTAGGAAGAAGATGGCTTCCAAATTCTCCAGATCTCAGTACAATTGAGCATTTGTGGGATGTGCTGGAAAAACAAGTGCAACACAGGGTGAGTGGTAGAGACTATGTAGGAAAGGTCTATGTGCAGGAGGTTAATGGCCAAAGTAAAGGCCAAGAGGTTATACACAGTGACTAAACAGAAGGAACAAGGTCATAACCAGGACCTGACAGGGGAACATCAGAGCTACAATTGATACAAAGATAGGATGAACACTTGGACCTATTATGGACATAAGCTAATACATAAACAGAACCTAGACCTTTATAACATACAACTCCTCTTGCCATTGAGGTAAACCAGGCTATAAGCAATCATCTAAGAAAGGCACATCTAACAACTAGCAACAAGACAGTAGAAGACAAGGACTCTTACAGTGCCCCTTATTCTTTACGACTCTAACCTCACCTTTCTTACACTAATGAGTCTATTCAGGTATGGCTGTGGCCTGCTACCCTGATAGGTATATAGTGATTGAATCTTCCCCACTTCCATCAGACTGAAGAAGCCTTTTGGTAAAAGGTGAAATGTTTCTGTGTAAAGGAGAAAGAAGTCCAGTTGACATGACTAAACTTCCAGATAACCTGGATGACTGAGAATCTTCATAGACAACTCATAAAGCTGTTAAAGCTGGAAACTTTTCAAAGTCAGTGTAGTTTTTCCTCTCTTTATGTTGTCCATTTCAAACATTAGCTGCTTACAGAGATAACCATAGCCACTGGCAACAGCATCACAAGCAACCTTGTCTTTGCAAGCCTCCATATAACTCATAGCTATTTTTATAGCTTTTTCACTAAGGTGTCTTGTTCTTGGCACTGGGCAAATTGTAAGTACTTCAGTGAAAACCACTTGATTAATCTCAAGTCTCTCTGACCTTCCTGAATGTGTCCTATTATTTAGCTTTCTGACCACTTCCGTTGCAAGTTTATCCCAAGGGAATAGAAATGTTAAGTGCCAATCATTATCCACTTGACTGTGAGGAGTAGAGAATACACTGTCAATTTACTTTGTAGAGCTGGAGCTCCTAAAACTCTGTCCCCTAGGGTCGAGGTGAGCTGGATTATCCAGGAGTTGTGTTTATCTGAGGCACCTAAAACACATTTTATAATTTGACCCAGTCATTTGTGTCACGAATGGAGGTAGTCTGAGGCAAGATCCAAGTGCAAAGAGGGAGATTTATTACAAAAACAGGGTGCAGCCAAGGATTAACAAAGGACTAGCAGTACAACTCATTACAACTCAACAATCAGCAACATACTGACACAAAAGGAGGGTTTAAATAAGGACCTTAACAAGACACAACTGGGAGAGACTAATCCACTTAGACACAACTAGAACTAGACACAAAGGAGGAAACAGCGACATCTATAGGACATGGGAAGAACAGACATAGACCTGACAATTTGGGACTATTGCAGTACATATTAATACTAGATCGTAACTAATGTAAATTTCATTTGAAAATCACCAGTGATTCACTATTTTTAAAAAATTTATGAAAATTGTGGGCAAAAAATTGTGATTTGTTGCTGGTATGCCATTCCTTTCTTGACATGCCCAGTCATTTTTTCATATTGTAATAATAAACCTATAATGAGAAAGCCTTGATTTAGTAGCGGCCTAGTGACTCAATGGGTAAAGCATTAGACTGCACAAGTCTCCTGATTCCCACTTCAAACGGTCTGCTGAACAGTCTGGATGTCAAATTGACAAAACTGTTCAAGAGCATCATGTGAGAAATAACGTTAAAGAAATCTTGAAGACTAACAACAGACCATGGCCTCGTACGCAGATAGAAGTTCAAATAAAGTTCTGAGGAGTATGATGCATCGTGTAGTGTAACATGGAAAAAATACATTCTTCTCCTGTATAAGCATAAACTCAATTTGCTCAAATTCTTTGGACACATCACGACTAGGAGTCAAATTTTTAAATATTCGTTTGTCAGATTACCATTGGTTGATGACTAACTGGCTAACCGACAAGTGAACAATCTCGCATGACTCACTAAGAAAGTCTTGTCAAAGCCAATGATGTTTGAACACTATTTCCTACATACTGTAAAAAAACCCTTTTATTGAACTCCTGGAACAAGGAATAATGTAGAGTATCCTACCTTAAAAAATTTGCTCTTTATTTCTAACAGTCTATTTATTGTCACACCAGCAGTGGAGAATACCTGCTCTGAAGGAAATAATGTCTCAGTTATGCACAAACACTCTCTCTCTATATGTTCTTCTCATAAGAATCTCAAGGTTAGTTTCCACCATTGCAATGGATATACTTCCAGAAATGCTAAAACATAACTCAGAACTATCCACTTCAGTTTTCATATTATCTACATTATCAGTTTTCACATTAAATATTTTTCTCCTACCAGAAAAAGACATGGCATTTTCTGCCATGCCAGTGTTTCCCACAAAATTTAAATGTATTCATGGCAGTAGCTGACGAGGATGTGCACACCCAGACTTTCTTAATTAAATACTGTAATAATACAACAAGGTGTCCCAATGCATATATATATATATATATATATATATGCATTGGGTATATATAATAACAATTTTTTTTTTTTTTCCAATTAAAATAACTGAACAATAACAAAATTCTTAGTGTCTCCTCAGGATGGGCAGTTTTGAGTCTTGGAAACTAAAAGTGGTCTGGATTGAGGGAGCAAACACAAGACCTCAGGGTTAAACATTTAACACTAACGTTAGAAACCTGCACGAGAAGTCGATGTTGACTAGCAGCTACGTACAGCATGCTACACTCATCAAACCAGCTGTATTCTAATGTTAGGGTAGCTATCTTTACTAGCTAGGCTCCTTGTTAGGCTGCATGTTTGCTAGCAACTTTTTTGGGCCTCTGCAATCAACAGCGTTGTGTTAAGAACATAGCTCAGATATGTCTACTTAACTTGAAGGTACCAGCTTTGGACAACTTTGTGGAAATGTGTTCATAATACTAATCATAGAAAAGTTTAAAGGAACCGCTTTTTCTTATGAAATGATTTTCTAATTGTCAAAGTTTTTGTTTTAGTATTTTTGAAAGCTGTCTATTTTTTTAGTTAACGACTTTATTTTTTTACGTGTACTTCTTGTTTTCATGTATGATGATAACCCTGAGCCGCTGTTGATGCGTGTGCATACGTGAGCGTGTTTGAGAACGAGAGACACAGAGAGAGTGAGGGGGAAAGGAGGGGCTGGTTTTACCCATAAAAAATCAATATGTGGAGGTCAATGTGGATATTGTAGCAGCCGCACAAATCAATGTAAGGGAAATACGATTTGTTCTCATAGTCATCGGCCACCTCATGTCCACTCTGACAGTCCCCTACTTTTTTTACATTTAATCAGTTGTGCCATTTGCTATGGACAGAAGGGTTGGCAAACCTATAACCATCACTGCATTTTATAGTAACAAAAGTAATGTTTTACAGTATGAAATCATGTGGATGTTTATTGCTGATGTTGTATTGCATCAAAGATATTTACGGTCACCAGACAATATTGACAGATGTATTCAGTACTGCTGAAATTCTCTGTGAAACCACCTCTCTTACGAGAACCCAAGTTAACTCCTGCTTTACAAAACACTAGAGCTGGGTATCGCTAACTGTCTCACAATTTCATACGCATCATGGTATTTGAGTCATAATTCAATGAATAATGACGTCAAGATATTGTAGCCTGATCATTAACACTCGAAATAACGGAATTACTGAAATTGAAATAACAGAATTACTGAAATTTTAAACAGGCCAGATGTAATTAAAGGCTGTAAATGCCTGTTAACGACAAAGTATCTTGCATAAAGTTGCTGCACACAAACTCCCGCTAACATCCCAGCCCAGCCACCAGGTGTGTCCTTGAGCAAGACACCCAGCACTAGCTCAGTGTAACAAGTATTTTGAAATGTTGTAAGTCTCTTTGGATAAAAGCATCTGCTAAATGAATTAATAATGAATTAATAATACATAAACTATGCATTTCTTTTTATACATTTCTGTTGTTTAAACAGCAAATGTGGAAAAAACACATACAGAACATTTGCCTTCTACTTTAACATTTCAGAGGCACACAACACAGCTTCTATTCTTACCAGTTACAAGTCCTCGGTAGCTACCTTGATAGCATTTAACACTGATAGTGTTTAATCTGTAGCAACATCTAAAATACAAGGTGAGCATGCATTACAGGACGCTGTGTCGCAGTCATTTTAATCTGTTAATCTGACAACTGAATATTGGATACAACCTTTATCTTTCCATCTTCTCTGTTGCTCACACACCCATGAAAATTATTGCTTTATTCCACAATCATCTGTATTGTACAGGAAGGAATTAGATACTTGGCCTGCAACCTCATATAAAACAAGCACAGACTCCTCATGTATTTATCTAAAATCAAATAAATCCTCTGGATTATCTACCACAACTTCACCAGACTGCATTTCAGTAACATCACATTGTAGAGCTAATTCTACAGCAAGTCAAAGTACAGAGAAATGTTCTTATATGATGCTGATGTTTTCCACATACGTGGGCAGTACACGAAGGCCACCACAAACAGTCCTGCCACACTCTAAATGGCCAATGTACTATTACTTTTTTAAGAAACATACAATTTTGGATGGGCCAGTAGGTATTTTATATCAATGCACTGGGTCTGACAAAGTGGAATCTCACAATAAGATGAACTCTGTGTTGCTTCCAACAGTAACGACAAAGACTGTCCATGATGCTGGTTCACAGTTTTCACCCACATATACTATTCATTATCTTCATTTCTGTGCAAACTTTGAGTTACGTATAGATTTGACAGTAGTTTGGTCTGACAGTAGTCACATCTCAGTTGATGGGGGTTCGTGTGGGATTGCACTAATGGTGGTCTTAACAGAGCAGAGAATGGTCTACTTTGTTTATGGTTCTCAATTCAGTAAAATTCTGGTAAAATGTGTAGGAGGGGGAAAAAATTAATTAACCGAAGAGCTGAAAAAAGGAACACAAACCATTTTGTACTACATATATTGTGTTACTGCCTTACAACCCCTAAAAAGAGAAAAAATTGTGAAATAGGCAAATTTTAGAACAATTCATTTTCAGGCAAGGGTAGTGTTATGAAAACAGAAAACATGTATATTCTGGAAAAAAACTATATTCAAGATTGTTAGCACGATCAATTACCCTGCTATATCTCCAAAGTACAGTAAAAACATATAGTTTGGACTATGATGTTTGCGGATGACATTGTGGTCTGTAGTGAAAGTAGGGAACAGGCAGAAATGAACCTGGAGAGATGGAGGTATGCAATGGAGAGAAGAGGAATGTTAGTCAGTAGGAGAAAGACAGAATACATGTGTGTAGATGAGAGAGATGGTGGTGGAATGGTGCAGTTGCAAGGAACAGAGGTATCAAAGATGAATGAGTTTAAATACCTAGGGTCAACTGTTTAGAGTAATGGGGAGTGTAGTAAAGAAGTGAAGAAGAGAGTACAGGCAAGATGGAGTGGTTGGAGAAGAGCGTCAGGAGTGATCTGCGATAGAAGGGTAGCTGCAAGAGTGAAAGGGAAGGTTTACAGGACGTAGTGAGACCAGCTATGTTGTGTGGGCTGGAGACAGTGGCACTGACAAAAAGACAGGAGGCAGAGTTGGAGGTAGCAGAGTTGAAGATGCTGAGGTTTT
>JABJVR010000033.1:461536-471988 GCA_025773905.1 Chitala chitala
CAGGGATAGTTTTATCCCAAGGGCCATAAATGCAGTAAGTCAGACCACCAAGTACCCCCCCCCCCCCCACTTGCCAAACTGTTGATTTAACTACATCGCTGCACATCTGCTCCACAAGAACAAGATTCCATGAACTGAGCTAACCGTACATGTGGAACTGTGAATATACCTTATCTTGTTCCTTAAGCCTTGTTATCTCAGTGTATTTGCACCATTGGCGTAAGATTGCACAATTTTCTTCTCTTAAATATACTGTACATGTAGAAATTGTTTGATGCATAGCTTATTTTTGTCTTGTAAGTATTCGCATTAATGAAGAGAGATGCATGTTGAATTTCATTATACTGTACAGTACAATGACAATAAAGAATTCAGTTCAATTCGATAGCTATTTTAAACAATTAGTAATGGATGTTTCATGATGTTTAATTTTGAACAGATCCGGAACACTATCACGCTACAATACTTACATTCGTATAATATTTCACACATTTTAATATTTCATACTTTACTAGATATACATTTCAATAAAATATGTAGCTTGACAATGTGCTTTAAAAATATTTATATAAATAAAATCAAAGTAAAAATAGATTATACAAAATATTCAAAGGAATTATAGAATTCTAATAACGGTAACTATTAAGTATCAGAAATAGTTTTTCATTGCAATCAGTTGCTGTGCACGTACAATTGCTACTTTAATTGAAGCCGTCTTCTGTTCAGGAAACATGCCAGTGGCTGGTGAGCCAGCAGTACCTCTCCTGTCTATCGAAAGGGGGCGCTAACACGACAAAACGCGATATTGTACAAGCCTGAGAAAGGAAAAAGGCCGAATGCCGGGGAATAAATCAAGTGGCTGTTTCACAAATACAAACAAATAAAACAAGGACTCCAGAAGTGCCGTTTCTGATCGAGTGATGGCAGAACATCGGTGTTCCGAAACTGAAGCTGGTTGGTGTCTTGTTATATGTGATTTATATCCCGTAATAAAACTGAGATGCAGGCGTTTTGAGGTTTGTGTAGCTAGCCTACCAGCTAGCATGCTATGTCTGAATGGCTTTATAACGCGCTCCTCTCTTTTCAGAACTCTATTACCTTATTGCCAGATTTCTCCAGTCGGGACCATGCAGGAAATCTGCAAAGGTGAGACGAAGGCGCACTGTCGTATCTCGAGCCTCTTTACTTTTGTAAATACGGAAACGAGAATGATAAAGAAAAGTATTGTTTAATTTCAGATCCTGGTGGAGGAGCTGGAGGAGTACGAGGTAGGCAGCGCTCACTCTGTTACCAGCTAGCTAATTCTCGCCTCTCGTTTCCTTTTCTTGTTTAGATGTTACATAATATCGCTTTGGATGGATGGGAGCAGAAGAAACGCATGTTATGTGTACTTACCTTATACGTTTTTAATCTAACCGCGTGCTTCCTCTTTAGCTTATACCGAAACGGTGGAGTTGGGACGGCAAACAAAATAAAAGAAAGTTCGAGGACTGGGTGAGTGTGTGACAGTCCCTGTCAATGACAAGTGTATACAGCCAATGGAAAACTTTTTTTGGAATATATATAAAAATACACATTTTTTAATAAATTTTATTGGACTCGATTATGTTGTAAAGCTCTTTTGGTCATGTTGATTTATGGTATTGTGAAGGTCTTTGACGTGTTTTCGAATCGCATTGTTCGAAATTATTTTGAAAGTATGCGTATATTAATATTTTACATTGAAATGAACGTCTTATTGTGTACACCGAAGGGGGAGGGGTTAACTGAGGGCACACAGAACGAGGCTGGGGGGAGGGGCTACAAACGTCTGTCTCTGTCCGTAGCCTATTAAAATCCAGTTACTATTTGAGTTGCCGAGGGACTCGCCAAAGGAAATTTGTGATTGGCTGACGTCCTTGATGCTCAAAGCCGCAGTGTTTTGTGAATATTCATTACAGGCAACAAGCTGGGTTAATGATGTTTGTATCGTAGGCTGTATGTGTAGTAGCTGTAGACGTTTGTGTGGACTGTAAAAAAGTGACTTTATTGCACATTTGCATTTAACCGATTTATGTCGAGAATTATGCCCCACATTTAATGGCATTTTATCTTTTTTTTTCCCCCTCAAATTCATCACTGTCAACAGTTCTGATGTTTTTTGTTCAGCACGTGTGATGAACACAGTTTTATTTACTTGTGTTTATACAGGTGAAACTTAATCAGCACATCCCTCCAGATTACCTGCTGCGCCTTTGCCAGCAAATAGGTCCACTCCTTGATAAAGAGGTACCCCCCAGTGTCCCTGGGGTGTGCACCCTCCTTGGGCTTGGGAGACAGTCTCTATTGCGCAGTGCCAAGGGTAAATCCTAATATTCAGCCATGACATTACAAACCCATGTGTGTCGGTGAATCACATGATCATTGCTGTGTTATACATCAGGGTTTTGTGTTTAATTTTATACACTGAATATGGCAAGAGCAATACCAAGCTGTATGTACACACAAACATAATGATGTGCATTTTTTTTTGTCGTATACCAGTTCCTGATTTCACCCTACAGCATTTAAAAAATTGCTCTAATATAGTGTAAATGCACAGCAGAAGATGTTTGTGATTGACACCCTGTCTGAACCCTGCTGCTGTTCCAGGTTGCACTCACACAGTATGGAGTGGTTCAGCTTTTGCAGCTCTTCACCGTGGAAGGCCCCCAGAACCACCGCTTACCTTCGGAAAACCTCCCAATATCGGTCAGTACTTTCTTTTTAATTGTTTAAGGGAACTTAAAGTACTTTTTTGTCTTATTTTGTCATTTAGAGTGGGGGATATTATTGCTTATTGCTTTTCATAAAACTTGTAAATTCCAAAAATCACTAGTATATTCCATAACTGTTCAAATCTGCTTTAAATTGTATATTGATGTAATTCAGCAAAATGTCTGTATTAAGTGTCCATTAATCATAATTCTGTTTTTACTGCAAATAGAAAAATAATTGTATAGCTTTGCATTATTGTACCTTGAGTCACATCTGAAATGTTTTAAAATATTACACGCTGCAGCAGACATTCTCTGATCAGACTGTAAACCCATAGAGTCAGTTGATACTAATGCCCTAATTATTATATATGTCATTACATCAAAGTCCTGTTCAGTTGTAAGTTTCCCTCATAATGTTTAGACTAAATTATGCGTGAAATGTGAAATTTGTGCACTTTTGTGTATATTATGTGTTTGTTCACAATTGTTTTTGTTACTATGGCTCATGGTCAATTTCGTGCTTTGGAATATTCCTGAGAATGTGGAAATTAATCAGTTTGGTTTTGGACCTGCTGTGGTGCTCGCCTTTTAAAGTTCTTTTAAGTTTAGTCCCAGGAAATCAATGGCAAGTATAACTTTGTCTTGTTGTGTAGTTAGATCAACAATAAATAAAACGTTATTAAATATTTCTTATGAGTAACAATAACAGCAAACTGTTGTTTTATAATATATTTATTATATTCATGTTTTATAATGTTTATGACTGTGCTGGTGGTATTTGAATAATTTAAAAACAGTTGTGCATTTGGGTAAGTCTTTGTGTTGGCAGTAAAACAGCTCAAGAAAAGCAAGCCTTGAGGTTTTGTGGAAGGAGCTGAGTTGTTCCCTAGCTATCTATGCAACAATGAGGGAATGTTCCTAAAACATCCACTAATGGTCCCAGAACATTCTTGGAATGTTAGTGAATATTGAGGAAATGTTCCCCGTTTGCTGTCTAGGTCTGTGCAAGGCTAATATGAACATGCATACTGTACTACATACAATACATGCTGCTGTGTTATAGCAAAATTGACTTTTGAGATGGTTCAGTTTGCAGATCAGAGTGGTTAATTTGGGGGAGAGAAATTAGCAGATTTTAAGCAGTGGTACGGGGGGCACCTCTGTGCTGCAACAGCGTGTTGCTGGTTAGAAAGAATTTCTTCTTTCTGAGTTGATATACTTTGTCTTCTCACTGTAGTGTTCCAATATCTGGTCTAAAGTAACTTTTATGATGCCCATATAAACGTGTTTTTTTTTTTTTGTATTCAGCGGACATTATAGGTGCGCGTCAGGTGACTGGCACAGTCCGCTTCGAACACGCTGTCCCATCATGCACCTACCAGCACATGAAAATGCACCGGCGAATCTTGGGACACCTCTCCTCTGTCTACTGTGTGGCCTTCGATCGCACTGGCCGGCGTATCTTTACGGTGAGACCTGTACATTTTAATGTGAGCAGCAGTCAGATTATACTGCTTTTTCTGTTCTGCATGTCTTACTGAGCAGCTCTCATCCTAAAAGGTGTGTTTGTGTGTGTGTGTACAGGACAGTTTGAATGTGTTTGCATGTAGTATTAATGTAGATGGTATACTAGAAATGTGCTGTTTATTGGAAATATTTAGTTTTGAAGTATTTTTGCTTAAAGCTTTGACTGTGTTGACTGTTTTCCTTGAAGTTTAGTTAAGGTCTTTGTGTTGTAAATGGTTATTCTGCCCTGTTTAATTTTTCTTATGTATGACTATAAATGTGGAGTCCCTTGTCATCTATGAAGGTTATGCTCGGGTCTCCTTGGAGAAGACCTGTTGAAGTCAGGGCTTCCGTTAAGACATCTTTTCAAGCATGACCATGATGAAAATCAGTAATTTTCTGTGCATACTGAAATGTACATGATAACAAAGGATTTACTGCATGTGGACAAAAGATTTTATTGCAAATAAAAGGCAGGTGTTTTTGAGTGCCGCTTGGTCTGAGATCTTGAAAATGTTTTTTTTATCCTTTAAATCTGAGGCTATTCAAAGTAGGAAAACTGGCTTTTGCATGGCTGTTTTGTTCTTTTACTTTTGTATTAGTTTCTCTGGCAAACTAGCTGCCTGTCAGACCCGTTTGTCTTTCATAAAACGCCCTTAAGTATTAACTTAAGTATAAACTTTGTCAAGTATTGAATGGGTTGCAATTATTTCTAAAATGTCCTTGATCCTCTCTGTATGTGTGGTTCGTTCTTTTTTTCCTCTCTGCTGAACACCCAGAACCTGGCAGGATAGGGTCCAGTTTAAGAGCCAAGTGTTTGAAAGGGCTTTAGAGGGACAAAGTGCCTGAATGCCTGAGCTTCAGGTTAGGAGCTTACCTGTGTTTATGTCCTACCTACAGGGTTCTGATGACTGCCTGGTTAAAATATGGGCCACAGATGATGGACGGCTCCTCTCCACGCTGCGCGGCCATGCGGCGGAGATCTCTGACATGGCAGTCAACTACGAGAACACGCTTATCGCCTCAGCTAGCTATGACAACGTGATCCGGGTGTGGTGCCTGCGCACGTGTGCGCCCGTCACAGTACTGCAGGGCCATGCTGCCGCCATCACGTCCATACAGGTAAGTTCTGATCCGCTTACCGTTACGTCCCCTGCGTTGTACATGTCTTGTGTTCTCTGTCCAAAGCAGGTGGATGAACTTTCTCCCTTGACTTTACAGGCCCGTGTTATCAGTTTTCAAGGGATAGCAGTTCATTTTTTGTAGTTTAAGATAATTAATATAATGTCTGTACTTTCAGTTTTCACCATCTGCAAAGGGGACGGCTCGCTACTTGGCGTCCACTGGTGCAGATGGCATGGTGTGTTTCTGGCAGTGGAACTCACTCACTATGAAGTTTAAGTAAGTGCAGACTCTGGCTGGGGATCGCTGCTGTGTGTGTGCGTGTTCCCCATGCGTTGTTGCACGCCTGTCCTTCCATATTTCACCTGTACTGATGAGTAAGGTGTGTGATCCTTATAGTTTGAAGCTCAGTTTTAACTTCTCCCGATATTTTATTCTCATGCGCTGCTTGCTGTGTTCCCACAGTGAGCGCCCGTTTAAATTCACAGAGCGGTCCCGTCCAGGTGTCCAGATTTCGTGCTCATCTTTTAGCAGCGGTAGGTATTGTAAAGGTCCTAAATACAGTGACTTCTGGGGTGGTTTTCCTTGGACACGTTTTGATTTTCACCGTCTTTTCAAGTTAAAGAAAGCTAGCAGTGAATACACTCTAACGCTGGTTGTTTTCCTGTGTCTTGCCTCAGGTGGTATGTTCCTAGCTACGGGCAACACTGATCATTGTGTCAGAGTGTATTACCTGGGATCTGAAGAGCCTATCACCTTTTCTGAATTGGATGCACACACTGTGAGAAGAGAATCCAACGGTTTTCTGTCAACAGCAGACTTATCACACGCTTCACCAGTGTGGTCAGAGCACCGCTTTAATGTGCTGTTTCTCGCTGCTTTTTCCAGGATAAAGTTGTAGCGGTGCAGTTTTGCAACAACAGTGATGGGTAAGTACTGGCTTCTTTCCTTTAATCAAAGTGCATTACCTAAAATCTGCGCTTGCATTGCTGCCTGCTACCTCGTGTTTTAGTTATTTTTAAAACATTGTATTGCTTTAGATGGGATAATTGATTTTGTGATTATGTCATGCTTATATCTGCCTTTTCTTGTGAGTATACAGTGTATGGTGTGTAGTATGTAGTTGATTGAACTCGCTTGAATTATATAATGTTTTTTTTTTTTTTTTTTTAACCTTGGCAATTATGCATGTTATAGAAAGGATGTGTTGTGGGCAGTTTTTAAACTTCATTTCTAAATGAAATCTGGGTATTACCTATTTTAGGTGTAGTTGGTTGTAGTTGAATAACACAACTTCCCTCTTCCTTACAAACCTGGTTTTCTCTGAAAATTGAACCGCTGTAGTGGCATCCTTTACTGTATAAATGTGTTCTGTATGGGACTGTTAAACGTGCCGTGTTGTGAGAGTTTTGTATCGCGCTTCATTTTGAGTTGGTGTTGGCTGCATTACATTCTAATGCATTACCACTGCTGCTGTTGACAGAATTGTCGAAGTAAGGTGCCACTTTGGAGAGCCCCTTAAGTATCTTTAGCTGTTTGATTCTCTCGACTGTTTAAACACTTAAGCAGTTTGAAAGTATAAACTGCACTTAGTGCTTCACTAGCTGACAATCATAACTAATATTTATCACAATGAAATTGTATTTTGGAGATGGGGTAAAGATGCCTTAATAAGGAAGTTATGTTTTCTTTGTCCATTATAACGCAGTGCCAGTTGTGTTTAAGGACAGTAAATCATTTAATTGCAATGTATTCCCTAATAAGAAATCATCCCAGAGTATGAAGGTATCTGATTAATTTGTATTTACTTAAATATTAGCGTGTTCATATTTGACATGCAGAGATAAGTGGCCAAGTGGCTCAATGGGTAGAACATCAGGCTGGGATGTGGAAGTCTCCCAGTTCGAATACCAGCCCAGCCACCAGGTGTGCCCTAAGCAAGACACCCAGTGCTTCCCCAGGGGATGGATTAACCACAGAGAAGTAATGTTCCTACAGGACTTAAAAAGTTCTATAAAGTTTTTTAAAAGTAAAAAAATAAATAGTTTGAGATTAAATATATGCGTGGACCTGCAGGTCTTAATCTGTGAGTAGGGAAGATATGTTTTATTATGTAGTAACACCAACAAGAGATCAGAACAAAGGTGCTCCTTTGGTAAATATTTGCAAACTCTGGGAAAAGGCAGCTCTTTTCCCACAGTGTCAGGTGAATGGTAAGGCACAGAGGTAAATGGTAAGGCCCATTCACTGGAGCTGTGCGTGCTCTTCCATGTACATATTCTGGCCAAAGTGAAGCGTTGATTTTGTTCTTATTGTTCTGTATTTACTGCATGATGCCTGTAAGGCCCAGTTTGGGAACCTCACTAACAGGAAAGTGTAATCCTCCAGGCTCAGGTTTGTGAGTGGCAGCCGGGATGGCACAGCTCGGGTGTGGCACTATCAGGAACAGGAATGGAAGAGCATCACCCTCGACATGGCAACAAGACTGCCTGGGTAAGAAGCAGTCTTCCAGTGAAGCCCGCTCTAAAAATATTCTCGTTGATGCGTTTGCTAGTGCACCTGTCAAGATGTACTCTTGTTGATATTCAGGTGGCGTTCTGTGGCTTTATAACCACAAAAAAAAAAATTTCAGAAAGGGGATATTTTGAGAAATGTGCTTTATCAGACGTATGGTTATGATTTGGGTTCCATTTCATGACATGTTTTCCTGCGTGTAATGTTTACAATGTCTTTAGCCCTTTAGAAGTCAAGTTGAGGGACATGATGTGGTTTGTTCAAAAGTGTTAGGACATGGTTGGTTAATGAGGGATGAAACAATTAATTTTCCATAACTGTATATAGGTGTATTCATTCAGTCTTTTAATTTTTTTTATTTTATTTAATTTTACATTCTCAGGATTGTCAATCTATGTAGTTTTATATCTCAGGTCATGAGGTCACTGAAACGTGTTTTTTCAGCCAACTAGTTTGATTGTATTTTGGGGAAAGAAAAAAAAAAAAAAAAAAAAAAAAGGGATGCTTTAATTGCACACTGATCTGGAAACAGAAAAAAAAAAGAAAATGGGTGACGTGATGGTTAGGTTTCTGGAATGTGTTAAAAAAAAAAAAAATGCAGCAAACAGTATTTAATGTACTATTTGTTGAAAAACTGCATAATCATTGTTAGTTTGTTTCATGTCTTGGTGAAAGCGTTTTGCCATTTTCAGTCAAACGAGTTTTGTCTAAACACAAGGTAATGATTATTCAGGTTGCAGCAAGTTTTTAAAGTTTAGCATTTCTGATGAATGTAGGTAACTGAAGCATGAATTTTAGGCTGAAAACCATACAGTTTTAACTGTACAAAATGACACCCACAAACTTTTAACACTTCACATTTTTCACAAATTACGTAGCTTAATCATGGGAACGTCTCATACCAAACTTACCACTAGGTGGCAGTAACAGCAACTTCGTGTACCATAAACAAATGTACTCTATTCCAGTGTTTCCCAACCTTTCTTGAGCCACAGCACACATTTTACATTACAAAAATCCCACGACACACCACCAAACAAAAATGTCACAACACGTATATATAATGATCATTGGGTAATAATTGGATTGGGTAATTTCCCACAGTACACCTGATGATCTCTCACGGCACAGTGGTTGGGAATCACTGCTCTAAGCAGAGGTCTGCACAATATTGGTTACAAACAATGTTTATATGTGGTGTATTAGTTAAAGGTTTTATTTTAATAAGTCTGTCAATGTTAATTATTAAACTATAAGCCATTCATTTTCATTTTGCTAAAAAATGCCTGTGGTATACAGTACGTTTTAACTGGAAAAAGAACAAGGGTGACACATGATCAGATAGTAATTCAATGTAATGGTTTTCGAAAGGTAATAATCCATATCATTGGTAATGGCCAATTCTAATGACGCAGGGTTTAGTTCCGTAAAAAGTTGATTGGTCTTTATTAAATCAAAAGTATTCATCAATTAAAAAAAAAAATTCATCAGCAGTTGTCACATATTGTTTTTGCACTTGGAAAAACTGTTTGTAATTTAGCACAGCAACAAGCAATGTGTGTGTCCTCCAATGAGACTTCCACTGTTGCATGTGTCCTTTGTTTGCTGACCATGATGCTGTAATAAGGCTTGTGTGTGTGTGTGTGTGTGTGTACGCGCAGTGGCCAATGTAGGGTGCTCCGTGTGTGTTTTCACTACAGCAGCAGTGCAGCCTCTGGGGATGATAAAGCAACAAAGCTGTCTGTGACAATGGTGGCGTGGGACTGTACAGACTCTACGGTCATCACAGCGGTATCCAACTACCTGCTCAAGGTGTGGAGCTCCACAGCGGGCCAGCTGCTGCACGTTTTGGCGGTGAGTATAACCCAGAGCGAGGGCGGCCCTCTACCGTGTGCACCTCGCTCTGCACCATGTCTCTGTACAACAAGCCTTGAACAATTATTTTACATGCTATTAAGGCAAAAGTGTTTTGCTTCAAAAGGTAGACCTAAAAAAGCTTATAAAGTGTGAAGTCTTATGTGAATGTCATGTGCTGATCGGCAGATATAGTTGTAGAAGTTGTAGTTTTTATCCTTTTTGTACTGTTTTTTTTTTTTTTTTCTTCTTTTCTATTATGTTCCCGTTAGTGTTATGTGAAAGCATTTTCTCCAATTTCTTTATGCTTTTTGATTGAGTTGCTGTGCTTGTATAGCTGTTTATAGATAACCGTTGTCGAGGTGATGTTAAATGCCCCCTTTCGATCTATCAGGGGCATGACGATGAAGTGTTCGTCCTCGAAGCTCATCCCTTCGACTCACGCATCATGCTTTCAGCTGGTCATGATGGCAATATTTATGTGTGGGATCTGAACAAGGGCGCAAAGATTCGCAACTTTTTCAACATGGTAATGGCCTTTGTTCATGAGGAACCGGCGCTGCTTTACACGGCTTGCTTTTTTTTTTTTCTTTGTCTTTTTTTTTTTTTTTTTTTTTTTTTTTTTAAAAAAAAAAAAAGTATTTTGTTTTGTGGTAATATTTAATGGAAGGGCCATGGTGGGGGTTTTGAATGAAATGTAGATGGGGACGGACACAAA
>JABJVR010000033.1:476999-490301 GCA_025773905.1 Chitala chitala
CCCGGAGAAAACCCACCAGGCACAGGGAGAACATGCAAACTCCACGCACACAGACCCAAGGTGGGAATCGAACCCCAAGCCTGGAGGTGCGTGGTGACAGTGCTAACCACCACGCCACCATGCCGCTGGTTTACTTCCAACTTCCTAAAATTAAACAGTGAAAAACAGAACTTCTCCTCGTTGGTACTAGATCTACACTATCTAAGGCTAACAGTTTCTCCCTCATAATTGACAGCTCCTCAGTCTCCCCCTCCCCTCAAGATAAAAGTCCGGGTGTCATCCTTGACAGTTCATTATAATTTCAGTCCCATATCAATAACATCACCAGAACTGCATACTTTCATTTACGAAACAGAAATCGTCTCCGCTCCTTCCTCACTCCCCATACTGCCTCCATTCTCATCTACAGTCTTGTCACTTCACGTATTGACTACTGCAACTCCCTGTTCTTCGGCCTTCCCCACAAATCCCTCCATAAGCTCCAATTAGTTCAGAACTCAGCCGCCCGTATCATTACCAAATCGCCCTCACACCACCACATCACTCCCATCCTTCTGCAGCTGCACTGGCTCCCGGTTAAATTCAGAGTACAATTCAAAATTCTCGTCTCCACCTTTAAGACTATCCACAACCTTGCCCCCCCATATCTGTCTCAACTCATCCACATCGCCACCTCCTCCTGCTCTCTCAGATCCTGCTCTTCCATCCAAGGGATGACCCTTTCAGCCACAGCAAGAGACGTTAGTTGTTCCAAATCTGTGATTTCTACAATATTGCATCTTTACAATGTCACAAACTCATTGAAGTCCCCCAAGAAGGCTGGTCGTCCACGAAAGACAAATGCAAGAGAGGACGGGATAATGCGGAGAATCTCAATGGGCAATCGGTTCAACACTGCAGCTGGGATCGCTCGCCAGTTCAGCGCTGAACAGAGTACGGATCTGTCTCATACAGTGTCTCAACGTTTAAGAGAACTTGGACTGAAAGCAAGTTTAATTTATTTGACAACATGCGGCTCCTTCCCTGTGTTCATCACCTAATCAGCCAGCAATTTTCATGCATGATAATGCCCCGTCACACAGCAAAACAGTTCCTTGAAGCTGAAAACATATAATAGATAATGAAATGTCCTGCCCAGAGTCATGATCTAAGCCCAATAGAAAACCTCTGGAAAATCCTTGGTAACAAAGTTATGGCCAAGAAACTCAGTCACCCAACTGTGGAAGAGACTGGAAGAGTGGTGCAAAATCACACCAGAGCAGTGTGAGAGATTAGTGATGTCCTGAAGTCATTCAAAACAAGGACTTGTAGGCTTCGTAATAATTGTTGACTATTATAACCTTCAGAAATTTTAGTTGTACTCTCTCTCTGTGCTACAGTCAGTGCTGTTCTCTAATTTTTATCATTGTGCTTTCTACAAAATAAAGGTTTTTTGTTGAAGTGCCTTTGTTATTTTGTAAAACACTGTTCTATTAGCATGGTACAGCCACAACAAAAATTCTTTCAAATGTTGAACAATGAAGATTACATTATTTCTGGAAAAAATCAAGTGTTCATAAATTCTCAGATTTTTATCTCCACTGTATATAAAAACTATCATACCTATGCTGATGATACTCCGTCTCCTCCGTTAATTCTCTGTAATGACTAATTTCTTCATGCGAACTGTTATACGCAATTTGTTGTGAAAGGTACTATATAAAAATAAATTTAATCATATAATTGGCAAGCAACTAAACCCACGTTGTTGATCCCTTTACCCAAAAACAGTAAATAAGATTGCAAGAATAAACAGAGTGAATAACTTAATGATCTTTTTTTTTTTTTTTTTTTTTAAATCATCACTATGGTGAAATTTAAGACGTATTAAATTTAAGACATTACACTGATATTCGTCATGCTGACTTTGCAATGGTAATTACATGGTAAACGATCTGCAGGACACATGATCCTGGACCTGCTGTACCAAAAAGGGATACGATCAAACGTACACAGTCAACAGCTCACCTTTGAAGATCTGGTCATAAACATCAGTCTTCAAGTTCACTTAATCCAGCCTGACACAGAACCCTCAAGAGAAAACTGCAACATACACACATAATAGTCGGCTAATTTTATATATCAAATAAAAAAAGATCTGCAGAAGGAACTCTCACAGAGGTTAAAAAAGTGAAACACTACAGAGAGATGGGTACAGTTGACACACACAGGAGGCCAGAAGTGAGCATTCTACATCTGCTGCTGCCGCTGACATGGTCAGTATAAAGGCTATTCACAGTTCCCAGATCCAAGCAATATTCATTTAAGTATAACCTTTTGATTTTTTTAAAGACAGCATTCAAGTGACAAAGGCATATTGCCGTGCACAAACACAGTCCTCTGAGCAAAGCAAACAGACATACCTTGTCATGCCCTTATGGGCAAAATAAAACATGAATACCTAAATTAACACATACTGTATATCCCACTTTTAATAAATGCACACTATACAACAGACTTACTGAAAGATGTCAATTTGCAGGAATACTGCTCAACATAAAAGAATGACATTACACACAACCTTGTTAAAAAATAAATTTAGATAGTGTACAAATTACACAAAACTATGCAATAATTCCCATAACTACAGTGAAGAAATGTCTTAATTCACCTTTAGTCAGCAATGATGCACAGAAACATTGCACACAAAGGCAGACTCAAAATAAATTTTCAATAGGAAAATAAAAGCTGAGTTGACAGAGATCTTTTTCAGGTGTCACGACCTATGGTGAGTTCCTACTGTGTCATATCATTATCTTTCAAGCCTCAGAGTCCATGTCACTTTCGCCTCCAATGGACCTGAATTCCTCACTGTCCTCCTCATCCTCACTCAGATGAACTTGAGACAAGACGCTGGGGCCATGCCTCCTTGCCCCGCTATCATCTTCATCATCTTCATCGTCCTCCTCCTCACTCTGCCCATATCCCGCTCCATTGCCCATGCTGTGGGAGTGTCTTTGAGCCTGGCTTTCTCCTTCTTCATAGCTGCCATAGCTAAAACAGAAAGACCAGCTGTAATTTGAGAATAACATGCTACTACAGCAGATTGGCGTATCTTTGGTCGCTACAATATTTTATGGCTTTGACTTAGTGATTAAATGTAAACTAGACAGATCATACAGTATAGATGGTGCACAGACCTGACATTGCTATCCTCCAGCTGAGCTTCTTCTGTCCCCTCACCCTCGTAGGACATCATGCTTTCGTCCTGCTCCAGGCCCATGAGTGACATTTCCTGATGAACCCTAGGAGGAGGACCTTGTGTATCCTCCTCTCTGTCTGAATCACTGCCGCTCTCTGATAAGTGAATGGCTGTGGAACACCATGGATTATTATTCAGCTCCTGTTTCTCTTCCACATACATGGTCTCTGAGCAGACTACAGCAAATAATCTATATCAAACCTTCAACAGTTCATGAAAACAAGGCTTTTTGTTAACTGATAAAAACGGTCAATAAAGGTCCAGTATGAAGTGAAGTTTATAAGCAAACTGGTAACACAGGAAGGTCACTATAAATAACAGACGAGCTCTGAAAAAACGCTTTACAGAGAAAGTTGAGCATATTATGTAATCAGTGCAAACAGGACAGAGCTCTGCCCATTTGTCTCACACTCACATGAGAAAGGATTGTCCCCTTCTTCTTCACTCGCATCATCTTCTCCATCTGACATCAGCAGGTCCTGGTACAACACACTAGCCTGAGCAGGGCGGCTAGAGCCTTCATCCTCGTCCTCATCACCATGCACATGTCTCCGTGGTGGCAACAGAAGTTCCTCTTCATCGTCCTCATCTTCTAAGTCACCCTCTTCTGCCTAAAACCATAGCCAGACACAATGACCGAGAGTTATATGTAGAATGTTAGCCAGCAAATGGTAAGCTATAGAAGAAATGAGGTACCAATACACCAAATTTAATGTAAAAAAGGCAAATATAAATGGAATATTCACAATTCCTGTTACATTCTTTTTGATAAAAAAAAAAAATCTAGAAT
Organism: Chitala chitala; assembly: GCA_025773905.1. Lineage (NCBI taxonomy): Eukaryota > Metazoa > Chordata > Actinopteri > Osteoglossiformes > Notopteridae > Chitala > Chitala chitala. The sequence goes on from JABJVR010000033.1 coordinate 481,031, forward strand.
CTGCATTGAGCAAAAATGCAGTGAAACTTGTGAGAAGTTCCATCACCCATCCCAAACGTCCATAACTACTGTCTCCTCAAATCTTACAGGGGCTGGGGTTTTGGGTTTGCCGTCGTCATCCTCTTCAAATCCTTCAATGTCCACGTCGGACTCCTCTTCTCCCAGCCTTCCGTGTCCATGGCGGCCCTAGTGATGGAAACAGGGGGTGAAGTGGAGGGGAGAGCGGAAGAGTGAGAAAGCTGGCAGTGCACACAGAGCGCACACAAATTCAGTTACCATGTGCAAGTGAAACAGCACCAAAAAGACAGTGGAGGACAAGCAATTCCTTTTGTTCTAATTTGCCTTAGAACTGACAACTGGTCAAAACATGGATTCTTAGAAATACTGTAGAGGTACTTGGAAAATATCCCTTAAGCAATTGCAAATAAATAAATAAATAAATACACAAAACCTCATTACTGCTGTGCTGAAGTGCATTCAGCTATCCACAGATTAAAGCCGCAATTGTGGGTAAGATGTGATGCAAAAACAATGAATAAAAAAATAAATACAACAGCACTAACACAATACATGTATAGAAATTCCCATAGTTTTTCTAAAAAATAAAAATATCAAAAAATTTTGAACGATTTTAAATATATTTTTTTTTACAGCAACTAAAAAACTATACTGTTCACAAAAAACATTTTTCAAACAAATGTTCTTGGTTACCCGTTTAATAACTGTACTTTTTAAACATCGACAGTAAACACCCACACTCACACAGCCCGAGCACAAAAACAGCACAATGAAAAGTGAAAGTGAAAGTAGGGGATGGAGGGAGCCTGCGTCACAGTGCATGGTGTTGCCTGTTCACTTGTCTCTCCATACCTGCCCCCCCCTCTTCACAGGGGCAGCCTCAGGAGGCTCATCCATGAACAGACTAGCCTCCCTGTGCAGGCCCATTGAATTGCTGTTGTCGTACAGGTCAGGAGGCTAAGAGGGGAAAGACATAGTGAGAAGCGCAGGGCAGAGAGAAAGGGTGAAGGAGTGAGACCGCCGGACACCGAGGTGACGGCAGAGATCAGAGCGCGAGCCAATTTACAATGCTCAGCCAGAGAGGACACTGGAGGAAGTGAAGTAGCTAAAGTGGCTAGACAAAACACAGTAGGGGAAAGGTCACATCCCACCACTGGTGCCCCTGCATTCTCACACTGGTGGGTACCTGTGGGGTATAGGGCCCAGGGGTCATGGGATCCAGACTCTCCAGGTCAGCTGCATCGAGAGCGGCTTCCTTGGCTGTGGAGATGTCTTTCTCCAGCTGCGTCAGGTGCTCGTCGTACTGGAAAGGTGTGTTCATGCACAGCAGTCAGTGTCTCTATTCTGTCATGGTAAACTGATGCATAGGTCTGAAATGTGCTGAAGGGCGGAACAAAGACTGCTTTTAAATCCCAGTCAAGTGAACTGATATACACTGAATAAGTGAATGAATGAATGAAATAACAGAATCAAGTAAGGTAAACTGCTTTGGTCAGTTGTATACAAACGTTTCCCTGCTGGGACTGAACATGCGGTTTTGACTGTAAATTTCATTTAGCTGTCACAAACATTTCCTAACAAAACCTCAGCACTCAGATGCCTAACCTCTGCCAACGTCTGTTTGCAGACGTTTACAATTTCCAGAGCAGTCTTAGTGTAAGGGCTGTCAGGACCTGAAATACAGACAGACACAAATGATGAAACCATGAAAGCATATCTGGGCTACTGGTTCCTTCATGTTAGAACATAGCCAACACACAGAATACCAATTATCACTGATTAGTTTTTGTTAGGCACTTCACAGCTTAAAGGCACTGTTTAAAAAAAATATGGTTTTGTGAACAGCACTCAATCATGAGCACATTTCACTTTACTATAGTACATCTCAAAAATGGCAGCTTTTAGCATGTCGGTGTTTCATAGTGAAAACGGTTGAGGGTGGTGCAGCCGCTCGTTACCGTTGTACTTCACGCTGTTTGTGTGGATGAGGCTCACGTCACTGAGGAACACTTCCCGGTTCTGATACTTGTGCTTCGAGATGTTCTAGACAAGCAATGAGAAAAGGTCCAAAATAAAAAAAAAAATAATAATAAAATAATCTTGTCAGACTTTTAATTCTAGAGTACACAAATCTTGTGGCAACAGAATTCTGTGCAAAATATTTCAAAGACTACTTTTCTGACACTTTTGTTAAGTAAAGAAGCAGGCGTTTTTTTACACCAATGAAGAAAACAACATTAACTCACACTGAGGATACTTGCAAACACATCTAACCTGTGTGAGGTCAGCTAATCTTTTCTTGCTACGACTGACTCCACAGATGATCAACAGAACTAGAAAACGCAGATTTAATTCTCACCAGTAACAGCACAGAAAACAGAGGAGGGCATAACATGTAAGGGCTAAAAAACAGAAATATATGACAATGTAAAACAGGTGTACTTAAGGGGAGAGGGGAAAGATCAAACACTCTTCACCTTGCGAATATTCTCCAGATCCATAGGGTTGGTGATCACCTTATAATAATCTGGGACAAACTTCTTGTTGACAGGGTGGTGGAAGGGCCATGACTGTGTAAAAGCAGTAGGAGTGAATTGGAGTGTAATACAGCAGAAGTAACAGTGTAAAACACCAGTAATGTACATAGTAATGTGTCCTGTGCTGCAGGGACATAAAGGTACTTACATCTACAACTGCCATCATCTTCTGGGTCACAATGTTGTCGAGGATAAAGGAGAACGCTACTTGGTCATCATCATCCAGCAGCGGGTTGATGGCTTTCTCCAACCTCACCAGTCTGTCCTCTTTCTGTGGTTCGGGGCATGGGATGGAGCAAGTGGTCATCGTGTAGCACCATAAAAAAAACAGAGGGAAGGCAAGTTCCTATTAAGACAGCAGTACAGTGAATTATATATGCAACACCAAGCATTCGAACAACGTCATTTAACTTCTTCGAAAAGATCTTAGGTTAGATTAGATTAGATTCAACGTTGTCATTATTGTGCAAAGGTTGATGAGTTAATGATGAACAGCAGGAAGGGACCAAAAAGAGTTCAGCCAAACCTCTTTGAGCTTCTCATCGCAGAGGTCCAGCATACTCTGAGCCACCTGGGTTAGAGGGTGCTTGGCTCCTGTGAAGCAGCACAGACAACACCCTCCAGAGTCAACAGCATGGCCAGACAAAGGCACATCGGCACTCCACACAGCGTCGAGGTCCAAAATGTGGCCGTGTGAGGCCGTACCGTTGTAAGTGCTACTGTTCTTCACGATGAGCTCCACGCTCTCACGGAACTCCTCGCGTGACGGATACATGCGCTTCCGCACGTTCTCCCGCAGTGTCTGCAAGTCCATGGGCCGTGTGATGATCTTGTAGTAGTCCTTCACCACTTTGGCGTTGACTGGAGTGTGGAATGGGTATGTCTGAAACAAGGACAGAGTAATGTTATTTTACCATCTACACAGTTTATGTCTTCTGTAACTGGCAAGAAAAATGTTAATGTATTGAATATAATGTGCAGCAATGGCTCTTCATACATTTGCACCCAGAAACAGCTCTTGTGTAAACTGGTACAGGGGCAGAGGGTGGTCCGTCTCTTACATTTTGAAGGTCCCGCATGTCATTGATGATGCTCTCCAGAACCGATGAGAGCGTGACCATGGGGTCGGTGCGTCTTCGGTGGATCGACTTGTGTGGCCTCTGTCACAGTGGAGAAAATCTTAAAGTGAAACCTGTGCCATAGAGCCAAGCAGACTCCATCCCAACTCAGCAGACAGGGCTTTGAGTTCACAAGCAGACTCTCACATTAAGGTAGTCGCAGTGCACCGTGGTCCCCACGCGTCTCTTCTTCTTGGGTGGAAGCTGCTGTTTCGGAAATTTGAGCACCAGAGACTTCCTCCGCACCTCATCAGCACTAACACAGAACACATGTACACACATTCACATACTTCAAACAAATTACCATCACCTCATCATGGGACTGTCTTGGGTGGGTGCTACAAGAGGCACTGGTTCCAACCAAATCTTGCCCTCCCTAAAATCTATAATTTAGTAGTTTGCTGGTTTGACATTATCCACTATTTACATTTTTAAGATGAAATAAAGTCTGGTAGTACCTAAGCCATATCTTCAGCCAATTATAAACTTTCAATTTAGGAAGTGCAGTTAACAGTATAACTGGTTAGATATCAGATCTGAATTGAAAATATTTGGTTAACAGCCAAGTACTGGTACTAGGAATCAAACCTGCAAGTTAAATGTCAGGAAAATTAAATGGATTAAAATGAATCTGGCATTAATTTAGGCTTCAAACTACACTATATACTGCACTCTAAGTACTAGCTGATACATTTACATGAAATTTCACTGCTGAATCTACTAGAATTCTTTATTTCTTTGTAGATCAATTGTCTAATCTAGCATTTCTTTATATATATATATATATATATATATATACACACACACACACACACACACACACACATATACATATACACATACACATATACAGTATATAATATAATATAATGGGTCCACAGACACCTAGGGCTTTTAAAAAGCTCTCCAGGAGTTCCATGAGTGATTTTGTAGAAAATATATATATATTTTTTTGCACACCGTGCACTGATTGAGCAGCCTTATTAGCAGATTTGTCATTTGGCCAAGAAGCATCCAACTTCCTTCAACTGTCACTAACCACCACACTGCAGGTCCACAGATGCGACACACAACACTGCAGCTGTGTATTACTGTTTCAACAGCAGTACAATTCTTACACTAATTTAATGATGGTACCTTTAAAAAAATTTAATCCCTATTCTGTTTTAGGGCTGGGCGATACGGCAAAAAAATTGATCATGATATATTTTCCCATATAGAACGATATCGATTTTTATCACGATCTTTTTTTTTCCTGATACTGCCAGACTGAAAGCATCTGGTATTGCAAAGTATTTGATATCTTGGTGCCGAGTTTCCAACTTCGTACGGCATTTATCATAAAGCTGTGGCATGGCAGTTTGCGAAAAGTATTTTCTGCCAGGGATTTCGTACCTCTGGTCCAGCACGTTAACTAAGTACCTAAATCCAATTCGTTCAACTGTTGACAGAGGCATCATGTCTTTCGCTAAACAAAAAGACAAAGCATATGTAATAGCTTTGTTCCTTTTCGAATGCTTCTCGTAAGGCGTAATCGCCGCAAAAGATGACACAATTGATTGTTGTTGCGGTTTTGGTCGTGTGGTGGCAGGCCTACTTTTTTGTGCTGAACGCACAGGCTGAGCTCGCACTGTCATCATGCTATTTGTGTAATCACATTTTTTCAAGTGATTAAAAAGGTTCATTGTATTGCCAGTCTTTGAAGGCACCAGCCGCCTACATATCTTACATACCGGCTTAATTTGCTGCACGTCGCTTTGACTGTAGCCAAACCATCGCCACACCACTGACGTCGTGTAACCTTTTTTGGCAACAATGACCTCAGCTTCGAAGGATAACTCCAAGTCATGTCCAACATCACTTTCGCTGCTCTCAGCTCCACCTTCGGCCATTCTGCTGTCTCCTAGTTTTAGGCTACCTTCTCTGATAAGCTCACGTTAACTCGCAGCGATGCAGGGAAGGTGGATTCTGATTGGCAGTTGTTGTGCACCTTCCGCCGCATATAATGCACGTGATCGAGTAAATATGCCCACAGCTGATCATTGTAATCGAACTGAATTTAATCACAATCACTAATCGTGATCGTATAATCGCCCAGCCCTATTCTGTCTTATAAAAAGTTATGCAACAGAAATGTGTTGTGTTGAACGTATGGACTAAATAACGGCAAACTAATTAATTTTACGTTTCAAGAAAAATAAGATTAATCTCCTGCCCACCACCCCCAAGTAAGATCGGTTAAAAAGTCATTTTTAGGCTGCAGTTTGTAGTTCATATCTTTATGATGAGGGGGAAACACACAGGCTAAAAAGTTAAGCAAAATAACGAGGTCCACAAAAAAATACTCTAACCAAAAGAACACTACCAATTACTGCATAATTTAGTGACATCACTGACCATGCTAATGTGCTGTGAACTGTAAATATAATTTTTATGTTGAGGTTTTGAGAAATCATCTAGGATGAACAGGTTGAAAAACGTTAGCATTGACTTGCTCTGTGCATTTTGAGGTAATATAAAAGGTGGCCATCAGGTCCTCCAGGGTAAATTCAAATCACTAGCTCTGAAGTTTAAGGTAATGCCATTCATTTTTTTAGAATCTTCCAGATAATACTATGCATCTCATTATTCACAGTTCATTTAAAAATTCACACATACCTTTCTATGAGCTGCTTGCCAAGGACAATCTTGGTGCCCTCAACCTTAATGAGTTCCTCATTATCATTATGGATGACAGTCTTCTCCAGTTCCTCCTCCTGCTCCTCTGTCATGGCCACTGGGTTGGACGGTGGAGCGTTGGTCTGGTAGTAGAGCGGGCAAAACTTGTTGGTGCGCATATGACCTATGGCTCCACAGGCACCGCACTTCAGCTGGGGGGGAAAGGAGAGAACAGATGCATGAACTACCGGGAAACTACTGGTGACTAAATAAGGTCTTTCTGTGCGATTCCCGAAAACACTTCCCAATACCTTGAGGTCAGGACGTTCTTTGACCTTCTTGGCCTTCTTCTCAGGAGGCCCCTTAAATTTATCTTTCTCCTGATTGCGCTTGAGACGCCTTAACTGCTCCTGAATGCGACGCCTCTCCTTCCTCATCTCCTCACGATGCTGCTCGTCAAACAGGGCAAACTTCCTTCTGTAAGTGGAAAGGTGTTGACACCCGTTTCCAAGCTTGGAGATGTTCGCTCAAGCGGCCACTTTTCCCCCAGAACCAAACAAGCTGCCCGGGTACCGAAGTCACTGCAGCGTAAGCATGTAAACTTACATGAACTCATCGTCCTTCGTAGTGCGGATACGGAGATATGCATCGATGACAGCCGGCTTGCGGACAGTCTCACAGCGAACATACTCCTTGCCCTCCTCGTCCCTGAAGGTGCGATATATTTTGAGTCTCCTCCCCGTAGCTGAGGAGTTCAGGCTGGTGACAGAGGAGGCGTCGTCATCTTTGTGAGACCCTGTGGAGACCGCGCTGGCTGCAAGACAGCCAAAGAAATGCATCATCCCAAAAGGCCGTTTCAGACACACTCAAATTTGCAGACGTTTAAGGGAAAAACAAACAGAACAGCCTGAGAATGTATGCATGTTTTAATATGTAAATTTTACACTGCTGTAACAGGGCTGCAAAAATCTGAAAACGGTATGATAATTTACACGTTGCTGGTCTCCACGTCTTAAAAATTTCACTTACAATGTACTGAGTGTTTTGACTAAAATGCAATAGCCACAAACGCATAACAACAACATTACAGAATTTTTTTTTAAATCCTGGTCTTGTGTTCAGATTTTGTGCTCTTTGGATGTTTGTACTGGTCTGGGTAAAACTGACCCTGGATCATATCTATGGTTTTAAAGGATCAAATCAAAGAAAATGAGCCAAGGACACAAAGTTTTAGGGTGAAACAAAAATTCTCTATAATTTTTCACATACCAAACTTTTTTGTGGGTCAAACTGACCCAAACACAGTATTGGCACTTTATTTCTTTACGGCTACGAAATGGTAATATGCAACACATGAAGAATACCCTTTACGGGGTTCTGTGCGAAATAACATCAGATCTGGCTTTTAGAAAAAAAAAAATGTGTTCTTCCAATGCAAACAAAGGAAATGCATATGTCCACACCATTCTGTAATGTCTTACATATTGTGGAAGAATTGGTGTAAAATCCAAAACTGCAGCAGTGCCAATATTTTTGGTCACAACTGTACTCCTGTATATATTGTTTGTAAAAAAATATTGGTCACAGTTATTACGTTTACTCAAAAACAGCAAACTGAATTCTATGCTCCAATTTTGTATTCTTTAAACTTTGTTTTCCCACAAATGACTTGGGGAAAGCTGATGTAATTCTTCAAAAGGATGCACTGGCCAGAAAAATATACCTTTATACTTAATTATCCTTATATAATTAAAGATTTACTCTAGAAGTCTGTCTAACAAAAAAATCTTCCCAGGCCAAAATCTGAAGAGTGCGTGTCACCCGGAGGAGGCCACAGAACTCACAGAATCCCTTGCGGCGATCCTTGCGGCCCTTTTCGCGGTCAGTCTCATCTCCCATGAGCATCCTCTGCAGCTCCTTCCTCTCCTGCTCCTCACGCTCACGGGACAGCTGTGAGCTGGTCTTCTTGTTCTGCAGCATGTTCTCGATATTCTTACCCATCTCCTCAAAGTCGCTGTCCTCAGCCGAACTGCTGTCTGTGTCGGTGGAGAGAACCTCTGTCGACTCCAGCACTCTAAGGCAAGGGGGGGGGGGGGAAAGTATAAATCCTTAATGAGTAACAAAAAAAAAAAGCATTTTTAGGGACTGGGCACTCCCTTAAAAATAAGTTGCATTTTAAAAATGTTTTAGCAGTCACTAGACTCATCCATGTCACAAAACATTCATGGTAACACTGCTGAATCTGGAAGATGGACCTCACTTGTTCTGCAAGTCAAAGATCCTTTGGCACTCCTCTTTGTAGCGCTCCTGGTGCTCAGCCACAGAAAAGCGTGATCCTCGGGCAAACTTGCTCATGGGCCCTTCTCCAGAGCGGGCCTGCTCTGTGGACATGGTGCGCACTACGTCAATCACCTCCCAGCGGGACAGCTTCTTGATCTGCCAGGCAACATGCACAAACACAATTAAAGATCACATTACCCTTCTACACCTGGCCCACAATACCAGTCGCAACATTTTCCCTTCCAACTTTGCCAAATGCAAACAAAAATACAAAACAAAATGCATATGGGTATAAATAGGGAATTGTCTCAAATAAAGAGATCAGGTGCTAAATACCTGCATCTTAATATAACACTCACCATGCATGCTATATACATGTTAACAATACTGCCTCACCATGCATGCTATATACACGTTAACAATACTGCCTCACCATGCATGCTATATACACGTTAACAATACTGTCTCACCGTGCATGCTATATACACATTAACAATATTACCTCACCATGCACGCTATATACACGTTAACAATACTGTCTCACCGTGCATGCTATATACACGTTAACAATACTGCCTCACCATGCATGCTATATACACGTTAACAATATTACCTCACCATGCATGCTATATACACGTTAACAATACTGTCTCACCGTGC
>JABJVR010000033.1:490401-512304 GCA_025773905.1 Chitala chitala
ATTACCTCACCATGCATGCTATATACACGTTAACAATATTGTCTCACCGTGCATGCTATATACACGTTAACAATATTACCTCACCATGCATGCTATATACACGTTAACAATATTACCTCACCATGCATGCTATATACACGTTAACAATATTGTCTCACCGTGCATGCTATATACACGTTAACAATACTGTCTCACCGTGCATGCTATATACACATTAACAATACTGTCTCACCGTGCATGCTATATACACGTTAACAATACTGCCTCACCGTGCATGCTATATACACGTTAACAATACTGTCTCACTGTGCTTGCTACATGCACTGTGTGTGTGTGTGTGTGTGTGTATACACGTGTGACCTGAAATAGACTAACATCCTGTCCTGGGTGTACCCTGCCTTGTGCCCTAGGCTGCCTGGGATTGGTTCCAGGCTATCGGTGGACATGTGCACAGCTGGAAAGATCTCACCACGACCTACCTCTTCTTCAGGAACCCCAAATTTGCGTAGCAGCTGTTTGGCATTTTTGAGAGAAAGACGTCTCAGGTCGGCATCAGTGCCCGTCACAGTCTTCTTGGCTGGCTGAGGCTCCTTGTCATCCTGCAAAGCCCATAGTCCCGCACTAAATACAACATTCTGAGTACAACGGAAAGCAGCAGAAACATAAGCTGCAATCTCCATATTTACAGAATTATGTTTTCACTGTGGCGGTACCAAAATGTATCTTACTAAAGTTTCAGTGTTGCTTGTTACTTTCACTTTGAGTAATAAAGGACGCACATTTTCATTGTTACAGTAAATGTCCTGCCTGTAGAACATCCTGTGACCTTTGAGTGTTGCGTGTGTTATTTTCTGCGGATTCTAAATGTTTGCACAAGTATGCATGCATATGTAGCAAACATGCTGGGCTATTTGGATGAAAATAACTACACATTTTCATGGAAAGTGTTGACACACATTCACCGCAAATATGGTGACCCAACTGTAATGTCTCTTCTTATCCAATGGCAACATAAATTTTATTATATTCTGTCTATTGACCTGGCACAGATTTTATCTGCTTGGGACAAACCAAGAGCACTGCAGATGGGAGACAGGAGGAGGGCTAACCTTCTGCTGCGTTGGCTTGTTAGGAACCTTGACATAGGAAAAGCCTTCCCCACAGCCTGTAGGGTCAGCCACACCTGTCACTTCCAGCAGGCATTTCCCTTTCATGGCAGCGATGAAGGCCCGCGTGGTGTTCCATGGTGCTGTACGTACCTGGAAAAGAGGGGTGATTGGAGCTATAGGAAGATAGTGTGGCTTTAATTCAAACACAACACCTTCACACTGAACAGATGAGTCTTACTTCATCGTCTATCTTCATTTGAAAGTCCTCTTCATTCTCCTCCTCTGGGGCAAAAAAGGACTTTTCACCATATCCAGCATCCTGACAAACAAAGAGCACACATTACCAATAAATCATGCTTCATCCTCCAAAATATGGCATCTTTTGGTGCAATTATTCTCACTTTCCAGCAATACCAACCATTTCGTACTATTTAATACTACAAATATGACGTCATCTGTCAGACAAATTAAAAGTTCCCCATACCCCAGAGCCTGTTCAAGCCAAGACAACCTATCCTACATGTGCCGCTGAAAGAAAACAATAGGGAAACAATACTTCTATTTCACACTTCTTTCAGAAGAGTGGTAATGGACAGACACATTAGGCCTCACCTTCAATCTCTGTTCTGCTACCAGCATGCTGTAGTAGGCACAGCACTGTTCTGGAGACACCATAGCACGGATCTCTTCCTCTGTGGGCAGCCTGAAGTCAGGCTTCAAAACCCACCAATTTGAGTCCATCCCTGAAAGGGCCAATATATCCATCCTTTAACAAACCTTCCAAAATCTGTACAGTCAAGTTGTTGTACACTATTGTCATTACCTTTCCCTTACACACAAGCAAAACTGTAAGTTTTATTATGCACCAAAAATATTTCAACTTTTCTGCGTGGTTTCACTGACAAACCCACAAAACAAAGTACTTTCTCCTTTGAACCACTTAAACCTCAAGTGGTTGCCAGTTTCGTACTTGTGACATTACAACACTTAAACTGCTTTTTCTATCTTTCCTGACTCTGCCAAAGCAAAAAACAAACTCCATTGGCAGTGACATTTAAAAGCACCCATAATGCAACTGCTCTATAAAATAATACAGAAAGTGGAATTCTTGGTGTTTATGTTGGGACACAGACTGAGGATGTTAGGTAGGCTCTACCAGTACGCTTGAAGTCAGCACAAAGTTTGAGGCGCTTGCGGATGCTGCTTTCAGAGTGCGAAGGAAAGGCTTTCTTGATGTCTTCCATTCGGATCCTTCGTGGTCGATCTTTGCTCTTCCAGAACAGTCGGTAAATAAACACCTACCATATGAACAGAGGGAGAAACACAGCCATGAACATTCATGAAACAGATGCCTCTCTGACTTGGCACACTCCTCTGTAAACACATGGTAGTGCAGCCTCACCTGTAGGAAATCTCTGATGTGGGTGTTGGCACGTTTAGAGTTTGGCCCTGGTACCTCGAACAATGGACACTCTTGGCCCACCACAAATATGTCCACCAGCTCACGAATGTAATAGCCCTGTCTTGTACGCAGCACCAAGAAGTCAGTCTCAGGCATTTTGTGCAGGTAGATGGGGGCGCGAAACAGATTGTTTTCAAAGGCCTGAGGAAAAAGCACAAATTGACCCAGTTTGTCCCTTATCTTAAATCACTGCCAATATTTAATACTGATACAGCATCTTTACGTATGCTAAAATTGTGCCACACACATTCAAACAGTAACAAAACATTTTACGGGCCTAGTAGACTAATACTTTACATTTCAACCACTTAGATAACTTACTTTAATTTACAAATATCCAACACTTAGATTTGGAAGAATTTCCTAATGTTTGGTCTTTAAAGCATCCAGAAATGTAGTGTATCAAATGACGTAACACACCTGCAACAGTTGCCCGGGATGCAGGGATCCGAGAAAAGGGGAGGTATGGCAATAAACAGTTTCTCCATATTTACAATCAGGAGCACCGGGATCCTTTCCTGGTTTCTGTCAGAAACAAGAGAAAACATCTCTTCAGAAGATGCTACAAGGCTGACCATCACTTTATTTTCTGTTAAATACCATACTTACTCGCTTGTAGTAGTTTTTGATTTTAGTTGCCATGCCGACTTGCATGATGAGAGGGGGGTACTCCTCACTGTACTCAGCCAGGATCAGGTCTCCATCTTTGCCTGTGAGGTCCTGAGGTGTGCGCATGAAGAACATGTCTCCTCCACCAGAGGCCTGCCGTTCCTGCTCTCGCATCTGGAGCACAGAGAACTTTTGTTATCTTTTCACTTGTAACAATAAAACTATTTGATATATCATTCTGTACATATCACAGTTTGTTTTTGTCGACTGCATAATGCTTCTGTATTTGCATTATATTAAGTAACATGAAAGCAAAGAAAATATCCTTCAGTATGTTCTAAGCGTTATCCCTGTTCAACATAATAGTAATTATTTAGGCATAATTCCCTCCAAAAACCAAAAGCCTGTTTAGGCCACACCCATTTAAAGAAACAACTTTACAAAATTAAGGTTGAATACAAACAGACAGGAATATAAAACCTCATTTTGTTTATCATTTAGTAACATTTAGAATTAGTAAAATTTATTTAAAAATTTTAAACATGTTTTTAAAATATTTAACAAATTTTATTTTAATTAATTTTTACTAATTTACAAACCAAATGTGTCAGAGTGGCTAAATTACATTTATTTTTGAATAAATGGCCAACCCCTAATTAAAATAATTTTTTAAGTCAGTGTTATTAAAAATATGAGGTTAATCTAGAAATATTACATTTCTTATACACTTGATAGTTGTAAACTTATTTTACAAAAAAAAGCTAGAGTTACAGGCCCATTGTCATTACAGTTAAAAGACTTAAACATTATCAATTAACTGATCATGTTAACAAAACAGTTGTTAGCACACAGCTAAGTGAGGACATGTTCCGCCCCTGCTCGTCTGCTTCAGAATGCTGGCTTATGCCACTGCAGTTGAATGCTGCCATTTTAGCCTCGTATAGCGGCACATAACAGCTTATATTTATATTTACAGCTTTTATTTAAAGTAAATCTGCCATGTGCACCTAACAAAAACTAAATCCCATTTGGCCTAAACCAGTTATTAAACATATATTAATTATTTGTCTTTTTATAAGTTTATGAAAAGGAAAGAAATTCATTTTAAGTTTCAAGACAGGTAAGTCAAACTTAACCACCTATATTGTTACCCTGAGGAAAGGTTGGCTAAAATATAATTTTATTTTTAAATAGGGAGAAAAACTACTCTACCATACACAAATAGAATTTTAGAGTATAAAATTATAAAACTTGGATACAATAAAATATTCTGATTTCAAAAACAAAAGTCAAATCTATTCTTCCTATACTACCAACTTTCATTAGATCTGATCTGCTCTGCGGAGAGAGAGAGGCACACAGAGCACAGACTTACAAGCTGGTAAAAATAAACAAAAGCAGTGTCCTGCTTTGAAGCAGACAGACAGAGCAAGGCTGTGACACCCTGCTGCCAACCCACCTTCGCCTTCTTCTTGATGTGCTTGAGAAGCGGCTGTACAGGGTGGGGGCCAGGCTGGGACAGTGCTCCGAACGAGTACTTCTTCAGCGACGGACGGTGAAACTGGCGCAGTTTCATGGGGCCCATGTGCGTGGGGAAGAAGGGCTGTCTCAGCTCCACTGCAGGAATAGAGTGCTAGGGAGAGAAGGAAGAGAAGCTCTCAACTTCTGCTGAACCATCTCAATACTTTACCTTCTGAAAAAACATCCGTGTACATGCAAAGACAAATGTATCATATCTTGACTTGACTGAACTGGAAGTTCAGAATCTAATTCTTGTCAGACGTACAGTCGTCTCACTGTCTGTTATGGGTTAGCATGTAATTTCATGTCACCGAGTTAAGCAACGCCTTTCTCCGAGCTGCGACTGCTTGGTAGAAAAGCATATCCTGCTGTACCAGGCTGTCAGCGCAATACGGCACAGTGGAGCAGGAATGTGCCAGTAGACAAAGGCCAAAATGTCCTGGAAAAGCCAAAGGCTAGGAAGTCTATGAAGATTCTCAGCCGTCCAGGTGAGGTTATCTGGAAGTTCACTCATGTCAACTGGACTTCATTCTCATTTACACAGAAACATTTCACTTTTTACCAAAAGGCTTCTTCATTCAGTCTGATGGAAGTGGGGAAGATTCTATCACTATATACCTAACAGGGTTGCAGGCCACACCCATTCATGAAAAGACTCATTAGTGTTACAAAGGTGAGGTTAGAGTCATAAAGGAAAGGAAGGAAGGAAAGGGGAATTGTGGCCAAGTATGTTTGTACATACAAGGAATTTGTCCTCTGCATTTAAACCATCCCCCTGGGGGGAGCAGTGAGCAGCCATACATGGTGCCCAGGGAGCTAGCGCTGAGAGCCTTGCTCAAGGACACACCTGGCTGGGCTGGGATTTGAACCTCCTAGCCTGATGCTCTACCCATTGAGCCACCAGGCCGCACACATAAAGAATAGGGAGTCGTTACATATGATGACCAGTGACTGAAATAAAGGGGTATTTGTTAGGTATGGCCCTCCTGATGGATATGTGAAAAAGTGTTGATCTTCCTTGGGATGGATGAAATAGCAGCATGAAAAATAGGAGACAGGTTGTCTCTCAGTCCTCCTCCTCTCTTAAACAAAGGGTTCTTCATTTGTACATAGATGGCTTCCTTCATTCCTCTCTCAAACCATCTATCCACAAATCCCTTCATGCTTAGGAACTGGAAAGGTCGCTTCATCCTAATTACACCATTGTCTCTCAGTACATGCTCTGCTGACCAGGTTTATGTAAAAAGCATTTAACTGATAATGACCGATACCATTATGCTTGAAGTATCCATCTTAAAGCCAACAGCCTTTCAAAGCTTTATTTTAACTGTCACCACGATGTTGTGTAGTGGCTTGAGGGCTCAGCATTGCCTTTTCTACGCTTTTAACATACTAAAACTGCTCACCTGGATGATGTTACCCCCAAATGTCCCCCTCAAACCCTGCTGCTTAGGGTAGTAGAACTCATCATTGGACAAATTCCATGGGTCCTTAATTTCAGGCTGGGACATGTTCTATACGGGAGGAAAGAGGGACACAAGCTTGGTTAACTAGTTTCACCACTTGCAAAAAGCCTCTACTGTCCATAAAGGCAATGCTGAGGCTGTAACCTGCTGAGGCTCCTCTTTGATCACACCAGTCTTCCCCAACAGAATACGGCTCTTTTTCAGCGCAGACTCCTTTTTGTTCTCTTTGGACGGGGAGTGCGATGTTTGCTCCTCTTTCTCATCTGGGATTTCTGAAGCCACAGGAAGCAGAAGGCAACATCAATGAAAATTTCTCTAACCGCAGAAGGAAGAAAAAGACAGACAAATAAACTATACCCAAAATGATGTTCTCATCATTGGGGTCCAACGTAAGCACGGGAGGTGAAAGCATGCGGTCCATGGCCTGGTCATCCCAGATGATGTTGTCTTCCCAACGGCCATAAACCAGCTCCTCATTGTCAATAGGAAAAATGGAGAACCAAGTAGAGTCTTCCTCTTGAGATGCTGTACAAAAGGCAAGCCACAACAGTGATATATAATTAGAAGACTGCTAAACTTCACTAAACATAGTCAGTTATTTTTCAAATTCTAGTATGCCCCTCAGAGTCTTATGGATCTGGAACTTTTGGAATAAAACTGCTTAATCAAGTTATTAAGTTTATAGACACAAATCCATTAAGACTGAGTGATTCAACAAAGTATTACTTAATTGTCCAGTTACGCAACCATGTAGATTTACGCTTTTAATTTATCTTTTTTTCCAAAAGTGTTCCTGTTTGTCTTTCACTTGACATTGTCACTTGCAATGTCAAATTAATGGGCTAGGAGTACCTTGGTCTCATCACAAAAATTAGCAATTTTAACATGGGTGTGTAGACTTTTTGGATGCATTGTAAATTCATAAAAGAACCCTAATTTTGGATGGAAAAAAATCACGTCCCGCTTACTTTGTTGGTCTTGCATATGTCTGTCCCGTTTACTTGATCCAGAAGTGAGAGCAGGGCTTTTAGTCATAGGAGGAGGTGTAGGAGGCACCAGCTGAGAATTACTACGGCTCAGCCCTATATAGTGGAAGTAATTCACAGTCAATTAAATAAAGAAAGATTCTGGCACTGGATGAAATTCATGACTAAAACTAGAGGCAGTGGGCATAAAATATCATTTTTAAAATATTTAATCCAGAGAGCAGAGTCCCTTTACAGCTTACCCTGCTGGGCATTGTATGCGTTTGCATTGCGAGTCATGCTGGAAGGGAGCCAGCCGGCCAGACTGGCGCGTTGCGTCTTGGTACCCTTGTGTTTCACATCTTCCCCATTCCAGATGATGTCATCTTCCCACTGCAGCTGACTCACCATTAGGAATAACTCATTTTCTAAGCTCTGTCCATCTCCCTCTTCACTCTGAAATAAAAACATAGAACAACAGTGTGAAATCCTGGGGTCAAGAGCATGGTCAGCTAGTGTCCCATATAATTTAGTTAATATCTTCTGTCATTTTTGTCAACACTAAATCTAAAATTTTAAGTTTTCAGAACTGCAATCGGAGTGATTTGGTCTTGTGAAAACCTCCAAGGTCTAGATTTCTAAATCTAGACAATTTCTAAAATCCTTCAAGTACCTTCAAATAGTGGAACAGGAAGTCAGCAGCTTTCAAAAGGGTTATGATCCTCACGAAGGACAACGCTCTTTCCCACGCACTGAATTATTGTAGATTTGGTGGCCAAGAAAGGCTTGAAGGGTAACTACATTAAACCTGGCCCCTTTCATTGCCAACTGGTGTCACATTCTCTCTAAGCAAATATACATTGAGCAAAACAAAATTTCTGAATGCACATTTTTATCACTCTGCCCAACGTTTAATGAAAATTATCATCAGGATAATTTTCGTGCCTAATTATTCTGCACATACTTTGCAATGTCTGAAATTCAATTTCATAATCACTAAAAATTTGCAATATCATTATGCACATGTAACTGATAGTTTTTAAAATCACTTGCTAGTGATTAGAAATAGATGGCTGGGCGATTCCAGGTGCACTTCATGCTACCAGGGGTACTTTCATGTTTGGATTTCCTATGAAACAGTACTATTCCATTTGTTTGTAACTACAGCTGAGACTCACATGTACACAACTTATATTTTTTTTACAATATGCATTTCTTTAAAGTAAAAAGGCATGTTGTTTCCCTTGCTTCTATGACTGCTACCTGCATTCTGTTTCAGTTGGCTTGGACTTCTATAGAGATATAGCTAACCTGGACCAGGTGTGAATACCTTTTCCATATAAAGGAGATTTACATTCATAAAAGATATTTTGAGAAAGAAAATAGTAGCAACATTTTCTTTTTCTTCCGTGTATCAGAATGTAACTGAACTGTTCTGATAGCTACACATTCTCAAGGCCTTCACAGACAAATGCCTGCAACCAAAACAGAGGCCACTGTCTATTTACAGTTTCACTATATTACTGCATGTTCCAAATCTGATTTTGTAATACATGCATCAATTTACAAACTGCCCATTCTTCTGACTCACAGTATCCACATTATAGTAAGGAATTATTAGTGTTATGTGAGCTTTGCACTAAACAAATAAATTAAAAATTGAGTTACCATGTTATAAGTTGATCTGATATTTCAACAAAACTATGATGCTACCAAAGTCACTTGAAGTGTCTCCCAATCAGACATCAGCAATGGCTTATTAGCCAAACAATTGGCTAAGTCGTCAGATTTTACATCATACACCGAGTCATTCACAACTATAATTTAAAAGTGAACACTTCTAAAGGAATAACATATGGGTATCACAATATTTTTATCACAATAACACAGAAAACAACTTGCATCTGAGAAAGAGGCAGGCAGTTTCTCCTGCTCCTCAGGCTGCTCTTCCCTGAGTCGGAAGCCGTAATGGAAGCCAGCTCCGTCCTCTGGTACACCCAGCATATCGTACCACAGCTGTGCAGGTCCATAGCGCCACTCTGCCACCTGTCACATTGACATGCATGCATACGTAAGATGGAGCACACTACCAACACAGCAGAAATATCACGACATCCAATAACACCAGACATCAAAGCTGATAATACACAAGCTGGCTACCCTGGGCCGGGATTCTGGAACTTTATCCCCATCGCCAACCGTCTGAGAAAACTTGGACTCCACTGGGGCCATCATAGTGATCTAATAAGAAAAAGATGATGCTGTAAAGCAAGGGAGCCATTGAATGAACCACAAATCATATTTTTTACTAGGCAGGGTTAGGGTCTTGTAGAGTAATGTACCACAAGGTCAGGACTTGGTTTATGGCTGATGACAGTACGCCAACACCATCAATCTCCTGTCCATAAGCCTGTGCAGCCAACAGGGGCTCTGACCTCATCATCAGAAAGGCACTGCTCTGGCGGCGGGGGTGGACCATGCTTGCAGGTCCAGCCTGACTTCTTCTCTTGGCCTGCCTCTACCAGCTCAGCTTCTGTTGGGGGCGTTCCGGGCTGGGGGTCACGGTGCTTCTTCTTGCGTTTCCTGCGGGCACTGCGCCACACAGAAGGCATATTCTTCCCTGGCCCAAAGAGGCGGAGGAAGCGTAACACCTGACAGGGAAGAACAACGTCCGCTAACATGAATGCTGTGCTACAGCTGGGCTCCTGTTTCTGCAGCCAGCACACTCAATACACAAGCTAAACTGCAATCAGCCATGTTGTTTTTATTTCATATTTCAAAGCCATTAACTTGTGATAATAAAGCTTTGTTAAAGCCTAGCAGGTACATGCAAAGGGATGATGGTTTGGGAGTTAATGCCACTGGAAGGCCCACCTTTCCAGGCCTAAACTCAGGAAACAGTTCAGTGACACTGGGCAGGGCTTTGGCTGCATCCTTCTGCATGATGCCAGCCAGAGGCAACGTCAGGATCCCGGGGGCTCCACCGGCTCTAGGACCCTGGGGTGGTCGGTCCATCTCTGACTCCGAGTCAGATGAGCTGCTAAAATCCACCTTGTCAGCAGCAGATGACGGTGCAATAATGGAGGGCAGGATGATGCCATCTCCCTCATCACCCGCCGCTGCAAAATGCCGCAGTCAGAGTCACAGCCGTCCAATGCACGTGAGAAGGATACATGTTATTCTGGTACACCACAAGTCACCAGAGGAACTCTGTCATTGGACCTCACCACTTGGAGGATGTGCCTGGAGTTCTTCTTTCTTGCCCATAACTTGGAGGCTGGGTGGAGGAGGTGGGGGCATAAGTTTGGAATCAATGTCTTCACAATCAGCATCATAGTCATCCTCATCATCTGAAAAACAACAAGTATCTTGTGTTAGGATTGAGAAGTAAAGAAAAGTAAATTCATGTAAATTCAGAAATGCATTTATATTTGTCATTCAAATTACAAAACAAAGACACTGGTTTCATTGCATATTTGAAAATGTCAAAATAAAATCATGTTAAAGCTTACAAAATGTAAGAGTGATGCACTATTAGTCATCAGCAGAACAGTCAATAAACAATGTTTGCCAACTACACTACAAAATAAACTGATTATACACTACTTTGGTAATGAAAAGAATGAAATAAATCATTCTCTAGGTAATGGTGGGCTACATCACAGACAGCCCGCGCTTTGACCAACAGCAGCACAGGGTAAAAAACCAGATGGAACCTGAGCAGGGCGCCAACCCATCACAGCTTGGCAGACCAGCACTGTTAACAGGAAGTGTCCAGAGCGGGGGGTGAAGAAACGCCCAGGCTCAAGCCCTGCACTGTCCAGTAACATAGGAGACACTACAAGGCACACTTATAGAAAACCACTAACTCTCTCTACATGTCAGTGTTTCTAAGGGTACTAAAGAAAACATTAGGCATTTTACTACTGTACACACATGCAGCACTGGCACAGCAGTTTCTTGCTTGAGCACTCACCTGTTGTCCTCAATGGCTGCAAACTGCCCATAGCCTGACGATACTTCTTGGTCTCATCCTCTGCAACTTCACTGATGTCAGAGTAATCCACTGCATCTTCTGTGCTTTTCACCCAGCCTGCAGTAAGATTAAAGCAGACCAGCCAACAATATGGCATGTGAACTTCTAGGATATATTACATTATATGATACAGGACGTAGGTCGCCCAATATTCATCGATGTGCGAGGACAACGAAGGCTGTCTCATATGTGGCATAGGTCAGAGAAAATTTTAACTGATGGCTCCAAGATGAGTGTCACAGAGCACTCTGATGTGTATAAGGCTGTGTAGCCAGTCTGATCAGAGTGCCCATGCTGACCCCTGTCCACTGTGAAAAGCACCTATAATTATAATGGGCACGTGTCAGAAGTGAACTGTGGGGATAGGGAAGATTGCCTGGTCCAATGTGTCCCATTTTCTTTCATATCCTATGGATGGTCGGGTAAGTGTTTACCTGGGGAAGGGCTGGTACTATGACAAGCAGACAAGCTGGTGGAGGGAGTGTGATGGTCCGGGTAATGTTACACTGGGAAACCCTGGGTCCAACCATTCATGACTTTGCTTTGATGTGTGCCATGTATTTTGAGACCAGGTATACCCCTTTATGACAATGGTATTAAACAATGGCAGACACTTAAGTTAGCAGGATAATGTGCCCTGCCACAACACACAGGTTGTTTGGGAATGGACTGAGGAGAAGATTTCACGGTGTACCCTGGCCTACAGGTCCCGCACATCAAGCATGGAATAGCCAGCCAAATCTACAGCCACTTCATCTTGCAACTTAAAGGCTGGTAATGTCTTGGTGCCAAATACCACAGCAGGGGTGGGCAATCACAGTCCTCAAAGGCCATAGTGGGTGCAGGTTCTCGTTTCAGTTAATTTCTGTTTTTAATTGAATATTGATGTCAATTAAACATTATTTACTTTGCGAATAATTAAAGTGTCAATCCAGAAATTCTCAACACTCCTTAAATAAATTTTAAAAGCATGACAAAACTCACTGATGTCATTTCTTAACGTTGTATATTTTTGATGTTTTAATCAACTTTTTGTTAATAATCACTTAGGTAACTGCTTCTGCAATCTTTATAATTGGCACCCATTTCTGCTCTTCAACAATTTCAATACAATTAGTAAATATTGGTTTGATTTAAACACCATCCTGAATTATACGGACATTTTCTGCTCCGATTCGGCAGTTAGTGATATTGTAATGTGCGATTTATATTTCTTTTAGCCTGTAATTTACAGATTTTAAAACTCAGGAGTCTCACTTTATTTTCTCACAATACATTAAGACAACTAAGCACAGACAAATGTAAACGATCAGGAAGAATGAAGACAAATAATGATGTCACTGAAATTTAACATCAAGGTCAAATTAAATCGAATGATTGGCAGACACAAAACCCTGCACCCACTATGGCCCTCCAGAACCGTGATTGCCCACCCCTGCTCTATGCCTTGTTGGGTCACAGCTGTTTTGACAGCATATGGAGGACCAAGAGCATATTAGACGGGCAAACATAATGTTCTGGCTCATCGGTGTGTGTTTTTATAACAAGACATTACAAAAAAAATTTTAATTTAAGATTTTATAATGAGAGCTGGCTTCTGGTTCTCTCAGAAACATTTCTTACAACAGCCATAGTGCTTCACATACAGTCACTCATCATTTTAGTTTACCATTTGCAGCAAAATAAACCAATGTTACATAAATATTAGGCAGGCAAAATCTTTTATATGAATATAAATGGAAAACAACTTAAGGTGTGATGCGATGTAGTAAGGACAAAAATATTTTTAACCATAAAATTTTGTGGCACAACTCTGGCTTTCTGGTATGCTGTGGCAACATGGTTTGACAAAAGTGGCAAAGAACTCTAGGTAGCTCATATCACAGTCTTCTTGCTGCATCTTTGAACTGCGTTATTTAAAGTTTCAACTATTCAAGTGCTAAATTTAAATATGTATGCATTTTTTAAAAACATGACATAGTCGAAGCAACGCGTCATCTTCCATTACCTTCTGCATCAGTACCAGAGGCATCCCTCTCCTCATCCGCCCCGTCCACTTCACTGGCTGTAATCTCTGTGATAAGCGTGCCCAACCCCAGGGAACCCAAACCTGCCAAATGTTTCTTGGATTCCTGTAACACAGTCAGGTGAAAATACACAACTATTACATCAAGCTACAATAAGTAACACAAACACTGAAAAACCAGTAGCCTCCGGTGTATAACTGTAGGATTTAAATAGATGTAAATTTACAAAGCACTTCCAAAATGCTTATATACAAAAATGTCTGTTCACAGGCAAGTCCAACACACTGTCACTCACAGGGTCCAGCACACTATCATCTTCAAGCTGTCCGTCCTCATTGATGTTCCCAAACAAGAAGCCAGTAAGAGAAAATGGGCGATCCTGGTCCTCATCGCTGTCCGACTCCGACATTCTACCAAGCACAGAAAACTTAACTTTTCTAGTTACATGTTCAGTTACTGAAAAAACTGGCAAATACTGCAAGTATTTACTATTCATACAGACCTAGGTCCCTATGTGTAAATTTATGACTATTTTAATAGGAAATGGATCACACATTTAAATTATTAACGTCTATTAAATTTATATATATATATATGCTAGAATTTAGGTGTCTTTAAATCTAACATCCTTTAGTTCTATACTTTGTTATTGACATTAATAGGTAATAATTAAACAGTTGTATGCCAAAAATGACCTTGTTTTATACAGAACGACAAAAATTAAGAGTTGTCGGGAAGGCTGGTTGGGTGAAAATTATAACGCTGTTCTGCTTATAAGAGTTACAATTCCAAGGACTGCAGAAGAGATGCATGCAAAAATTTAAATTCCATTGCCTCCATGATACCTGCTATACAACAGACCAACTATTTAAACCCGTTTGAATTTATAATACAGTACATGCTACACAATCCTAGTCATTGAATTCCCTGTAAAAGTTAACATGCAAATTCAAATCGATAACTGAAACCCTTACTTAAATAAAATACGTTGTCTATTACAATACTCCACATAATTTAATATTTTACCTTTCTGAAACTATAAAAAATTTAAAGTGCACACTATATCTCTGAAGTATATGGATCTGGCGTTTTAAGATACTGTACATATAAATGCAATGTACAGCTATGCAAATGGACTCGGTTATTCCTTCTTTTCCCCCGTTTACACAATCAACCTTAAGGAAGCCGTTATTTTGTGAGCGTACTTTATTAGACGTTAAGTTTTATTTTAATACGTATTAAATTATGTCATATTCGTACCTCGTCTTGTTTATAGGCCGCTAATCCTCAGTCTCAAATAATTCTTCTGTAAAACTGCACATTGCGGTTTCTCTAAAACAGCGAGGAAGGTTTTTGTACACTAGTTTAGTCGTTTACATCAGTGATATAATTATAAGATATACACTAATAACTTCGTTTGTTTGAAATCACAAAACACTACTGGAGTAATGCGGAGCCATGGCGAACAGGCAGGAAATGGGAGTGACTTCCGGTTGCTATATTACATTATTGTGTCAAAATAAAAGTTCTATTCATATGTTTCAACATGAATTACATGCAGGTACAAATGTTGCTACAATAAACATGCATTACACTGACATCTATGTATTTAATGATGAACACAAGTGTACGTTTTTAATTAAAAAGTGAATTTAAATTGGTTACAAGCGGGGACATTTTCTTCTGTTGTGCAGTACATGTATATCTGCCCAACGCTAAGTACGTTTAATTTTGACTGGACACGGGAAGGTGTGGGGGTGGTACTATATTTAAAACCCAGCAAAACTTTACCTGATTGTTATTTTAGGTATGTGACAGATCCGATATTTATACAGTATAAAAGTAGTGTCGTAAGAGGATTTGAATAAATCTGAAGCTGGTAGCATCCTTAACTTTTATGTTATTTGTTAACATTTGACATCTGGCCTAATTTAACATAGGGATATTTAAAAGTCAGTAAACATTCTCTTGATGCTAATCTGACATATTTGACAACTGTTTCTAATCAAGTACATTGTTTAGAGTGAAAATAAATTAGTTGGAAGTTGGGACAATGTTTTGGTATTGTGTGACAAGCTTACTTTTGACCTATGCAAAATCTAATTTTGGCTTGAGATACCATGTTTAAAACTCAACTAACTTTTTGTTGGTGGTTATCTGAGGTATCTAACAGTTGTTTAATAACAGTACTGTATCTATAGTGAATGACAATTTGACTGATGCTTTTATTTTTCTGTAATGTATGTACCTATTGCCTAAATTTATTTCTTGTTTATTTTGGAACATGGGCATCATGTTTACAAGTTAGCAATTTTGCTGACAATAGTGAGAGCATTTTATTGATTTTGTATCAAATGCATGTTGTAAATCAAAAAGTATACCATATTTTCCTTCTTAAGCAGAGGACTACTGATAACTGAACTATTTGAATCTGCAATGAAATTGTTACATAACACAGAAAATTAACATCTTATCAAAGTGTAGGTTTGACACCTAGTTTGAACTTACCTTACACTGCAATTTACATGTAATTCAGGTAGCTTACTGTGTAGTGTTAATGATGCTTCTCCATGAGCATGACTAGTGCAGGTATACAAATCAGCATCTGTGCAGTGCATTACCACTATTATACAAGAAGTGTTTGGGCTACACCTCTGATGTGGGTTTTGCTCAAACACCGGAAACGTGCCTGCTTGCACAAGCAGTTTTTAAACAATCATTTTTGAATGATCCAGTTACAGCAGAACTGAATTAAATGTATAAACATCTGTCTTCTCAAATGGTAATTTGTTTTATTGACCATCACACAGACAAGTGTTAAACCTTTCTCATTTTATTTACCATAATTTAAAATAATCTATTAGTTTTTACACAGGTTTATTTGTTTAAAATGAAAGAAAAAAAAAATCTGTAAAAAAATCAAGTTCCCAGTGTATAAATTTAGTACCACACACCATCAGACACTCTTAATGAACATGTTGTTTGGCCATAGTCAGTTTACGTTGAAGCATTTGCATCATAAAAAAGTAAACCTGAATTCATTGGCTGACAGCAGGAAGCAATGTGAGTTTAGGTTTTTATTTTATCTGAGAAAAAGAAAATTTCCATTATGATTAGATTAAGACACTGTCACTCTCCTGATACAATCAAAAAACACCAACAATACCATGGAAATGTGCATTGCATGTCTGTTCTTGAAAACACTCTGCAAGCTGGTGATACAAGCCATATTTAAGTGGGGTTTATACAAGAACTGTCTTACACACTTTTTGGACCAGTTATACACTGACATCTTCTCTGCTTAACAACCAGAGGATAACAGCATCACCTGCCATCCATATGCAAGTTCCACAGAAAATCTGACATGCGGAAAAAAAAAAAAAAACAAAAACCGTTATTCACATAAACCTATGTTACATGGAAACCCTGCCTGTGTATTTCCCTATATGCTGCCTAAAAATGTTGCATTTCTAAATAATTCCACTTAATTGTCAATTTATAAATTCAAACAACCATAACCAAATTAATAACAGAGCACCACAGTGGCACAACTGCAATTTAACCAAACGAAGTTCATGTACTTCATATGCAATGTGCTTCAAAGTCAAGACCACTTCCTGCTACTTTAAAAGAGCATAGCAGGCATTGTTGACACCTCACTGAAAATCAGAGCATGAACAAATTGAGAAAGGTAAAGGCCTCATGATATTTATACTGTTGTTACATTGCCAAGTTAATGAACTGCCAAAGCTAGCTTTTGGTATGCATATCATGACAAATTAATTCATACCAAATAAGACACAGACTGATAAAGACTTTTCTGAAGCTTGAGAATAGAAGACAACCAAACTTAAATTTTTAGTCTGTCTGGAAGTGACTATAACACCCAACTTCAAAATTGGAAGGGGGACTGAAAAAACAATGAGTAAATGCGAAAACTTCAGAGGAAAGACTGGCTGTTTTTAAATACAAAGACAGAAATGGGGAGACATACACACAAACTGCAGCACCCTCACTAAGCGAGACCCTGAACGTGTCCTCCCTCCTCATGCACAGTGATTAGTCAATTTGCTGGTATTTACCATGTAGCCCTCGGTACTTTTCAGCCCTACAAGTCAAAGTGCATACCTGTTCTCATATTAACCAATACCAAAGATTTAGGATTTATTACCACGATCAACTTTCTACTCTGCATGGACAAGTAGACCGCTACTGCTTACATCTGTGAAAGTCACGACAAACATGCAATTTATGTAAATGGTTTACAACAATCCAGGTCTTGAGGACATAATACACTTGAAATACATACATTCTTGAAGAAATGATTGAAACTCAACCAAAACCTGACATGCAACTGATCACATTTTGTGAAATTTTTATCAAACTATTTACAAACAGTATAAACTCAAGAAAATATGTGCTGTTTAAATTCAGCTTCCAAAAATAGGGCATATAACAAGTTTGAGAATATGGAATGAACAGTTTGCCTTTCACACCTTCCTAATTGAGTGCATACAATTTATAAATGTTAACAAATCATACTTAACTAGTTCCATAATGCACAATTTGGAGACTTGATAATTTTCTTCCATTGCACTCATACAATACAGCCTTTCAACACAGTGGCTGCCACATGTGCTCAAAGAGAATCAACTTGCAGCACAAGATTCAGATATAAGGCACAGTGCAAAACAGAAAAGGTGCAGATCTGCAGAATAGTGGAAGACTGACTAGTACATGAAAATAAGGCTGTTCTATGGGTGATAAAGGCACAGTCTATTATCCATTTGGCAAAGCTCCAAGATCAGATTTCTTTAGTCCTGACCATGGTTTCAAATGGGTAGTTTTGTTAAAGAATGAAAGCAACAAAATCTATTATTAAAGTGAACGGTGAACTCCCCAGATACTGGAATTACAAGTTTTAAGACTTGCAAAAGGTTCTTGATAAAGCAACCTTTAGTCTATCAAAGTGAAAAGAAAGTAAGCAATGCCTGCCATTATTAAATCAGGTTTAAAATGGTATGAGCTATATCCTGGAACAATTCTTTAAGGTTGTACATATCTGTTGCCCACAGTAACACTATAAACTAACAAACTGCTGTCAATTTAAGAGGGGTGAGTATATAAAAGTGACTAATTAAACTGTCCCTCGCCTGCAGAGTTTCAGTACAAAAAGATATATGCAACAGGAACACCCTAAAGTCAGCCAAATGTCACTTAAGCATTTTTTTTTTACCTTCTCAATTTACTTTAAATCACATTGCTACTGTCTTTCTTGATCCTGGATAGTTCAGCACCAATTGCTCAGTTCTAAAAGAAATAATAATAAAAAATAAAAATATTCATCCCATGAGCATAAGGACAAAGAGGGAAAAGCTGGCATTCAAAAAAGCAGCACTTCTAAGCATAGCAGGGTTTAACCACAGGGGGTTGAATAGTGTGATGTGGATCATCACTATTCCCTTGGCATATTTACTTTGGCATTTAGTTAATATCCTGAAAGGGGGTGGGGTAAACACCAGTAAAACAGGGCCCAAGAATAAAAAAGCAACAGAAGGGCAAGTAGAATGAGAGATGTTCCCTGTGTGGAAAAACACTAAGTACTCCATGTCCACGTGTTCTCAGTCCATCCATGCAGCAGTCTATAGGAGGACACATTTCTTGGCGTTTTTCTTGCTCACAGGGTACAGCACAGCACGCACGGCCTCTGCAAAGACCTCCCGCACCCCCTCCTGTAAGAGGGCCGAGCACTCCATGTATTTCACAGCGCCGATCTGTTTGGCCAGCGCGTTGCCCTGCTGCAGTGTGGTGGGGGCCAGGCCCTGCTCTTTCAGCTTCTTCAGCGTCTCAGGGTCGCTGCGCAGGTCTCGCTTCGTACCCACCAGGAGAATGGGCACGCAGGGGCAGTGGTGCAACACCTCCGGGTGCCACTTGTGCCGCACATTGGCATGCGATGACGGACTGCCAATGGAGAAGCAGATGACAAAGACGTTGGTCTGCGGGTAGGAGAGTGTGCGCAGGCGGTCGTACTCCTCCTGGCCCGCCGTGTCCCACAGGTTGAGGCTGACCGTTCGCCCATCCACGCTCATCTGGGCGCTATAGTTGTCAAACACCGTGGGAATGTACTCCTCAGGAAAGGCGTTTGTTGTGTAGGAGATGAGCAGACAGGTTTTGCCTACTGCGCCGTCACCCACGACCACACACTTTATAGTCTGCATTCTTGCTTCATGCACTCACCTTGCAGCTCCTGCGCAGGAGGGAGAGGTGAGTGAGTAATACAGGGATGTAACAGGTACAGTATGCTGAACACACACCACTCTACCAAATCAGTACTTTATTTCAGACTTTCAAGAATTTTTTTTTTTTTTTTACTGTAAACTAGTGTGAAAACAACTAAAATAACATTCATTTCATTAAAGGTCACCAACACAAGGCATTACTGAAAATGCACAACTTAAAAAACAATAGTGAAAATTTGTGCTGCTGACATCTGAATTCAGAAAACTAAAAATAACTAAACAATGTAACATGCAGTGCATATGTTTGCCTGAATTTTCCATAAAAAACTACCAAATATAAAACACTTTCTTCCTACAAAATGCCCTTTTCTTAACTACCACCAACTTAAACCTTACAAGCCTACACTGCACTGGGGTGTGATTCATGTCAAAAGCATTAAATGCTTAGTCATAACACATGTCTTAAGACCAAATGTGAAAATTAAAAGCATCACAGAAATTACCACTGATCTAGGCCAATGAGCACAAATGTAATACACACATCATATATCATTTAACAAGTTATGCTTCTCTCCGCTGTCTGAAGCATTGCAAATGCATCTCTCTCTCTCTCACACACACACACACACCTTAATTTAACTCTAACAGCCAAAAGCAGCACCAAAACTTTGTAAACTTATTTCTGGATACATTGTTGAATTATCTGCTTACAAAGGCATTAAACCATGTTATACAGATATTTAGCCTACATTCCTTTGTCACAAGGAGAAGCAGACGTCCAATAGTTTTAAGCCCATCGATTAGGACCTCTATCTACAAATTTACCAAATTTAATATTCCGTTCTATAATTTCTGGTTAATGCGGCGAAAGAATTCTTCACAAGTCAGTGTCTGTCATTGAGTTGGCTTTTACATCTTTTCAGCTACAAAGTGTTACTCAAACAATAAGCCTGGGCCTACTCAGATTTCAAGGCTACTTATGCAACTAACACAAATGGCAAGTACTGTAGTATGTTAAAGTACTGGTGAATTTCCCAAAGACAAAGTACAGTTAAGACCGATGCAAACGGTTTTAAGTCCAGAACATCACTTTAACGTCGGACATGACAGTCGATCAACTTTTGCATTTAGATTACAGGGTAGCAATTAAAATAAACCACCAGCGCAATCCACAAACAAAAAAAATTAACTAAATAAAAGTCATTATACACAAAATGTATGTGGTGTTGACCTCTTACTAATATTTTACACATCTTTTTACACGCCCTCCCAGAAGGACACTTAGCAAACTACAAAAACTTCAATAAACTCAAACACACGGTCAGTGAGTAACGCGTAATCAACAAACAAATACAAAGTAGATACACAAAATAGTTGCAACAACGGAAACATGTTATTTCTTATGTTTATTACGTGTTTACCTTAGCAGTCGGCTAGCTCGAAAGTTAGCTTGCAACGCTTAAAAGTACCCTTTAAGACACTTACGAAGCTAGCGTTGTACTTGGGTAACTGAGGAAGACGTTCTACTAATTGATGTATCGTAAAACTTTTTATAAATGTAAGTAAATAGTTTCAAAACGACGACAGAAAAAAAGTTAAATAAAAAGAAAAATAATTATCGCTCCTCCACTTTTCGTACAACTGGCGCTTTCGTGCGCTCTCAGTCATCCGGGCAGCTTGGCGGAAGTGTCTTGTGCGACACGAGCCACGTGCATTCTGGTACATGAAGTATTAGATCTAAACGCGCTCACTAGATCAGTTTACCGCGTTAAAACTTTGCTTTCAGTTTTTCTGATTAAAATTATTTCGCAACACTCGCTACAGAAATAACTTTGGATTAATTACATGGTAAGTCACTCCATATTTTTCAATTAGAACTGAAGGGTACATACTAGAAAATCGCAATTTGAGGGACTTGACAGCGTAATACTGTCTCGCCCTGCACCTGTCATGTCCTCAACATCCACTGGATGTCTCTAGTCCACTTGTTTCCATGTGCCTCGTTATCTTGTTTTCCCTGTGTTAATGATTGCCAGTGTTCTCCAGCCGTCTCTTATTGCCCACTCTGTGATTTAAGTTCCTTGTCACTGTGGTTTCTTGTAATGTGTGGATAGTGTAGCGTGTGATTATAAACCGTGCTTGTGCAATGTAGGGCTTCTTCACAATCAGAAATACTTCAAGTCAAAGTGGTTTTATTGTCATTTCAACCATATACAGTATGCACAGTACACAGTGAAACGACATAACGTTCCTCTAGGACCATAGTGCTACATATAACAACATATAGCTGCACAAGATACACATATCAGAATCAGAATCAGAATCTTTTATTGTCATTGTACCGAAGTACAACGAAATTGTGTGCAGTCCCATTCAGTGTAGTGCAAAGGAAGAACATTGAAATAACTTAAGAAAAACAATAGAAAAACAGTACCTATGTAAACAATGATATAGCTTTAAAAAAAAAAA
>JABJVR010000033.1:522029-545377 GCA_025773905.1 Chitala chitala
TCACACTACACAGGTCAGCCTTTGCTCCTCAAGTGCATCAGTGAGCCTTGGCTGCCCATGAGTCTGTCGCTGGTTCACCAGTTTTCCTTCTTTGGACCACTTTTGGTAGGTCCTGACTGCTGCAGCCTGGGAGCATCCCACAAGAGCTGCAGTTTTAAAATTGCTCTGACCCAGGCATCCAGCCATCACAATTTGGCCGTTGTTATGATCACTCAAATTCTTACACTTGTGCATTTTCCCCAAAGTTTAAAGTGCTCCTAGCAGAAATCTGGAAAACAAAACTGCTACACTGTAAAATGAGTGTGCGCTAAAAATTATTAAATATTACTAGTTAAAATTACCAGTATAAAATTACAAGCGTTAGTCAATGGAGTCAGTGCATTTCTATGTACACATATAAACGTATTGCATATGCAGACCTCTCCTGACAGCGCTAATCTACACAAGCCCTCACGTTCCCCTCATCATGCTTATAAAGCATGTTAAGTAAACCACAACTGTATCCATACCACAAACGTGTGCACATGTTCACGTGTCTTACACTCAAAATACCTAAATGGTCAAACTATAGACCCCTGTTCCTTTATATTGTCATAACACTCAAACATTCAGTGTCAGAACTATAAATTCACATAGAGCCACGACTTGTATTCCTACACACACACAATGCGTCCGTACACGTACATTTTACATTAGTCTATTTAGGCAGCCTGAGGTGGAACGGCAAGCACACAGAGAACATACCGGAGCAGGTTTAGGTGTTGCTCTGCATCAGCCAGCCAGCCTTCCACTTGAGACGTAGCTGCTTGTCTCTGCATAATCAGGCATGTTACCTGCACAAGAGCCATTCAGCCACATGCACACTTACCAATGCAAGTAGTATCCATGAGACGGTATCAAACAAAAATGTGAACAGGGGACTCCATGCCACATACTACCGCAGCTTAATTATAAAATCAATAAATCTATAAATATTCCATAAATATTCAATATTCCTTCATGTACACAGTCATGTTGAGTTAGATGTAAACACTGCTGACCTCATCATTCAGAGCCGTTTGATTCACCTCCTTATGCTGCCCTTTCAGTCTGTCCATCTCCTTGTGCAGATCTGTTAGCTCATGCTTTACTTTCTCTCTGTTGAGATACACACCATTATAGTCAGAAACTCAACATGGCTTCTGTCATTCCATCAGACACAAAGAAACAAATTTTTAAAACATATCAGGAAATCAATTCAAAAGTTCTGAAAGTGCCACGTTCTTGTATAATTGCCGATATCTTTAGAATTACAAAAAAAAAAAGAAACATTTTTTAAATTGATGAATAACACGGTTCTTGCTGTGCGGGTCTCATTTTTGGTATTTGGGCAGTCAGATGGCCCAGTGCAGGCAGCACTGCAACGATAATTTTGTTTGTAATGTAATACCCAGCTTGCTTCTTATCACAGTCAACAAGGAATCAAACAAACTGCAAGCAACGCAAAGAAAATTTTTATTGGTAATGGTTTATTTCTTCAGGCTGTCATGAAACGAAGCTAACGCTACTATATGTACAATAACTGAACTTCCCAAATCATCTGACAGCCTCGTTTTCTGTTGGCTAAAGTAAAACTGAAGACATCAGAGGTACACAGTTCTTCAGTGATGGAAGGGTGACAGTAGGGAAAGTGTAATTGAGCTGAATGGAGCCATGTGTATGTGTGAATACAGGGGGGCGTGGCAGGTTCTGACAGTTGTCTGTATGCCTGAGTACAGGGCAGTGATGGGTTTTTTTTTTATTTTTATTTTTTTTACAGTTTTCTCTGACAAAGTTTTAAATAAAGCAAGTCAATCCTATCATTGTCATCTGCTTTCTTTATACACTCTTACTGCACAAAAGATAACTAGTACTCCATGACCTTGGCATTCTGGCTTGTAAATCTCCCGCTGAATAAGCTCTCTTCTGCAAAAAACAAACTCAAGTACACCACTTATACACATTTAAATTGACATAATCAGGTGTTTATCCTACGGTACTTGCCTGACTGCATTGTGCCAAGTGTAGCGGGATTATGGTGTGGGGTTGTTTTTCAGGGGTTGGGCTTAGCCCCTTAGTTCCAGTGAAGGGAACTCTTAAGGCATCACCATACCAAGACATTTTGGACAATTTCATGCTCCCAACTTTGTGGGAACGGTTTCGGGATTGCCCCTTCCTGTTCCAACATGACTGTGCACCAGTGCACAAAGCAAGGACCATAAAGACATAGATGAGCGAATTTGGGGTGGAGGAACTTGACTGGCCTGCAGAGTCCTGACCACAAACCGAGAGAACACCTTTGGGATGAATTAAATCGGAGACTGCGAGTCAGGCCTTCTCGTTCAAAATCAATGCCTGACCTCACAAATGCGCTTCTGGAAGAATGGTCCCATACACACATTCCCATAGACACACTCCTAAACCTTGAGGACAGCCTTCCCAGAACAGTTGAAGCTGTTATAGCTGCAAAGTGTGGGCCAATTCAATACTGAACCCTGCAGACTAAGACTGGGATGCCATTAAAGTTCATGTGCATGTAAAAGCAGGCGTCCCAATACTTTTCGCAATATAGTGTATTTTCTGGATTAATCAATAAATAAATAAAAATGTTTATGTATATGCAATGAATTTCTGTGAGGGCAGCTCAACTGCAAGTGTTGAGATATTACTAAGATATTTAAGTTTGCCGATATGTTGTGCATAGTTTTCCCCCCTTCCTCCTGGAGCAGAGAAATGTGGAGTATACATGTGATTTTTCCTCCTCTATTATATAATAGGTTACAAAAATATACCTGGTTATCCCTACCCTTATAGTAGAGTCAGCAAAAGCACATGTGCCTCAGCAGTCATTTGGCCACTTCTGTCTGAATACAGAAGTGGGATGGAAACTGTGGAGGCAGGTGGAGTGGGCCAAAAATTAAGTGTGGACAGGCTGTAGGTAAAACTGGCAAACTGAATGCATCTGCAGTCTAAAAATAAAAAATAGGTCTGTGCAGACCTCTACTTCTCTCAACATACAGTATTTCTATTTCCAGATATAGCAGAAAGAAAGATTTGAATAGGGGTGTTGCTCAGCAGGAAGCAGACACACTCAAGTGTCCTGTCGTGCACTTACTGTTCCTCAGACTGCTCCGCTGTAAGAGCTGCCAGCCTTCTGTCCATGATCTCCAGCTCCAAATTAAGTCTAACAAGAGAAGTAGCATGAGTGTCACTATTTTAAGCCAGCCAATCCACCCATTAAATCAGCCAGTGCCTGAACATTATAAACACTCCATATGGTGCAAAACAGTACTCTTGTGCACTTTGATGTTAAGTCTTATTTGACAGTTCTCACTTCTATTTATCTCACCAACTGAGAAGTGAAGTCATACCGCTAGACAGGCAACGGGAGCCATCATTTTGGAGGTCAGGCCAAGTGCCGTTCATACCGTGTTTACATACACTGAAGACGTCTTCTGCTGTCGTTTTATTCTGTACTATCTCTATTCTATACTAGGCTAACTGAGAGTATCTGAAGCCTGTCACTGACATGCTGTTGGCTCTTCCAACAGGCATGCACAGAAGAGTTTCCTTTTAGCGCATTGCTGTGTAAAAAGACTTTTGTAACCAATGGCTTGATGCCATTAAGAGGAAAAATTGGACTGTTACTGAACGCACACATTTATGCAGGGAACATTTTATATCAGGCAGGGTTTTACAGTGCAACAGTTTTTATTGATTCTGCAATTTAAATATTTTGTGTGTAGATAATTATGCATTTGAACGGCTGCAATCTTACTACACTGTAAATAACCACTTGAACGAATCGGAAGGAAATTCAACTTTTGTTAGCGCTGCAATACCAAAAACAACAGCAAAACCGTAAGGCACTCGAATATAGACACACTAAATCATATTAAACAGCCACAAAGACGGAACCCGCAGTCAAAGTCAGGAGTGAGAATACAGACTGTTAGCTTATTGCTTGTTTAGCTGCGACAGTAGCGCTGAAGTGAACAATGAACAGAAACTATTCAGTTACTGACATCACATCCAGCACAGGAACGAAGAGGCACTGAGTAGAAGTCCCCCGCTCCACACAGGTTTGTTTTAACCAGCAGTGGCTAAACGATTCCCTGTGGCTTTATTACAATAACATTACTAAACTCATGTTCTGCAAGTAAAGTCAGGTGGCTGGTGAAATATTGGCAGGCAAGACTCCATACATAAGTGGGAATCATAAATTAAAATGAGGCAATGTTAAAAAACACACCAATAACTGGAAATTCTATAGGACTATATGCCTCATTGCGCTAATTACTTTTTCCTTTGTACTACTGAAAGTTTACACCCTACTGGCATTACATGTAAGCGGTAAGCCCTGTCAGAAAGGCTGTCACAAAACACACTTGTTTTTTATAATATACTTACATTAACTGAATGGATATTATGCACTATGCAGTCATTGCAATGAATCACAAGCCCCAAGAACAGCCACTTTAGCTTTGCAGTGCTCAAATTCATCTTCACTTAAATGGCTTAAATCATGATGTCAGCGATTAAGTGAGCAGCATCAGCACCAAACTTTTAGTTTATCACGTCATTATGCAAAAAGGTAAGCGATCGTTCCAGCTGGCCTCCAAAATGGGAGACACCAGCACCCCGCCACATGACTGGCACCTGTCAGTTCCACTGCTGCCATTCTCCCGTCCGCCCCCGCCCCTGTTCACCTGTTGTTGTCCTGCTTCAGCCGGTCCCGCTCTGCAGTCAGTTCTGCCTTCTTGTTGGCAAAGTTGCTGCGGGTGGTCTTGTGGCAGTTCAGTTGAAGCTTCACTTGTAGCGACTTTATCCTTTCATCTAGATTCTGTTGGAATTCATTTAACCCATAACTTTTGTATCAACATCTACAAAGCATTTTATTCAGGAGCTGCTAATATTTAATGGAGTTTAATCTTAAATTTGTTTTCTACTGTTGGCCAAAGTGGTTCAGCAATTTTAATGCTCATCCGCTGAGTGTTGTCGCAGGACAAATCGCAGAAGTCATACTTCGCTCTTATTTAATAATTAAATTAAAGGGCAGCAACAGCAGTATTAAATACAGTTTTAAACATATGTTGAATAAAAATAATGAAGTTTTCTTGCACAGTAACACACCATATCAATGCGCCCTTGTATCACGCAGCTTACATATTGGTGACAGACCCTACAGTGCACAACCCCGCTGCTGCTCAGCACATCACACTTCAGGACAGACCTGCTGCTGTCGAAGGGCTTCCTCCTTTTTCAGCTCCAATTCTTTGATCTGAGCTTCATCTTTGTGAAGTTCTGCCTCATTAATCTTGTGCAGGGCTTTATACTGCTCAGCCAGCAGTGCACCATAGTCCACCATGGACCGCTGGATAAACACAAAAGAACCTCCTGGCCTCCAGTTTACCATGACCTACACTTGCAAAATACAAAACTCAGCTGCTAGAATTAAGACTAGAAGCAGAACGTATGACCATATAAGTCCCATACTACCTACACTCCACTGGCTCCCTGTTAAGTACAGAACCGATTTCAAAGTTGTCTTGTAAACATATAAGGCACTGAAAGTAAATGCACCAGTATATCTGTCAGAGCTGATTAACACTTATACCCCAAATAATTTCCTATGAGCACAGAATGCAGGCCTGCTTATTGTTCCACAGGTATACAAAAGTATTGATGCTAGAGCTTTTAGTTACAGAGCCCCTAGTCTATGTAATAGTCTGCCTGGATGGGATGCCGAACCTGTCTCAGTCTTTAAATCCCAACTTCATTCTGTAAAGGAAAGCCTAGGCAGCTAGTCAACCTTGGGCTCCCAAAGGTTTTTTTCTTCACACTGTGGAGTTTTTAGTTCCTCTCCTCTATTGACTGGCTTCATTTCAATTTATTCATATTTCTGTTATTCTGTAATATCTGCAATTATTTTCTGTAAAGTGTTTTGAGGCACATTGTTGTAAAAGATGCTTTATAAAAGTAAATTCAATTCAATTTGGACAAGCGGGTGCAAACTGGCTGACTGACATATTTAGAAAATGTATTTGTTTCATCATAAGAATTTCTTTTTCTTTTGATTACTGTACTTCAGTTAATGTTTTCAATGCCATCAACTACATTTTTCAGTCTTTTTTCCTCCACTCATTGTTAACAAGGGTGCCAATAATTCCGGAAGGTACTCTTTGTACATAAGGTAAAAATATGCTTTCATTTCCCCACATCAGCTAGTCACAACCAAGTACAAATATCTGTGAAAACCATCTCCGCTTACTAAAATCTACCACTTTTAAAATAACACTAGTCATACCAGTATAATTCAGCACATAATTACAACCCTAATTCCAAAAAAGTTGGGATATTTTCTAAAATTCATAATCATTCATTTACAAATCGCAATACAGTTCCAACTTTAAATATGTTGTCTGTGTGCTGCATTCTACTGAATTTATGTCAAGATGGGTTTGTAAATCATCGCATTTTTTTTTTTTTAAACATTTTACAAAACGTTCCAACTTTTTTGGAATTGGGATTGTACAATTTGAGCACTGGGAAGTTTCTGAACATGTAACATTTCAAATAGCATGTTCAGCACACATGCATGCACGCCACACCATAACCATACCATCTGCTGCACCCAGTTTTCATCAGTGTTTACTGCAGATTCTGTTGTCCAGGCCTCTGTCTGCAGCAGAAACAACTGTCAGTAATATTTTACACGCAAACACTGGCAAGTGGATTTAAATGGCATGTTATGTAACAACTTTTTTGTTAGAAATAAAATAACGTAATGGTATTAAAGAACAGTTACATCATAACTAGAACAATACAGACAGTATATAACAACTTTTTTTTTTGTTCCAACCAACTACATCCAGTTGCAGTGATATTTAGCATAATTTCCACTTAAAACATATCAATTGCACAGATGTTTATACCTGATTTTCTTTGTCTTCTGATGTTATTTTCTCAGACTCCTCACTATACACACCACCCATCAGCTGCTTTTCTAACATCTCTGGGTTTCCAAGGCCAAGTTCAGGCTCCAGAGACCAGAACCTATGTGAAAAGCACTGTTTTTGGATCACAGTTCTCCATGCCCATTTGAAGAAATAGGATTTGGATATGTGAATATATAAAACTTATTTGTCAACATTATAATTACATGCAGGGTGTAAAATGCTTGGGGGGGTATTTCCTCAATTCTTTGGTTCTGCTTTTGACACCCCTACTCTTGTCAATCATTTTTTATCCCAGTAGGGGTGCAGTGGAAAATGGATGGCTTGTAAAATTTGCTGAAATGTTCATGTTCTGTTTTGCTCACCAAAGAAAGACCACACTTTACTGCATTTATGTTCTGAATTTCAATGCTACGTTTTTTTTTTTTATAAAATATTCTCCCTCTTTAATTTTTTTGTAATTTTTTACAAATCGCATCCTGATTGCAAATTTCTCACTATGACTTACATCATATCTTTCTCCAGATCCAAATCCTTCTCCATCTAAAAGAAATAACGCAAAAGTGTTAAGAAACAGCAACATACCTGATCTACTCACAACAAAAAGACAAAAAGCGAATATGTTATACACCAGACTAAAGTGACATATGAACTGGTTAATTAAAGTGGCATATCAACTGGTTAATTAATGTACCTCTTAACTCGTGTAAAGATTTGCCTTATCTATTTGCACGATTTAAGATCAAGATCGGTTAGGAATACTTGCAAAGCCAAGAACAAATATCTGGCACTGATTATGCATAAGACATATACTGTAAGACCCCAAGGACAACACGTGAAACAGGTTAAAACAGTGCCAGATTAACAGTGCCAACAGTGTTCTATTACACGTGGTGAACTTCACCCATCCAGCTGTACGGAATCCACAGGTTCACATGCTGTCAAGGTAACAAATACTGGATAAAACTGCAAGATGACTGCGGCAACAAATGTGCGCACGAACTACTGACTGTACAAATAAGCATATATATTATCTGTATTTTATGTTTAAATAATCGTACAATGAACCGACACCAAAGGTTAAAAGTTATGGTCACTTCCTTTATGATTTTCAAAATGAAAGCTAAAACAACGAAAACCAAACAGTGTATTAACTTAGTTTGCCAAATTTCAGCTTTTTAGTCAAGCTCATCACGTACTTACTGTAACTTATCGGTCACTACGTATACGAAAAAATATGTACATCTTCAAAAAAAAAAATTAGAAAAAGAAGTCCGAGGCTACATCCACATTAAAACATAATAAAGCCTTGCCCTCCCCCTCACAAGAGGATCACGGGATTGAAATGACGTCATAGATGTGTCTAGCGGATAAAGAGAGTGGTACTTGTAGTTTAATAACGTGTTTCGTATTCATTTATTCATTCATTCATTTTCTTAACCGTTTAGTCCTGGTGAGGGTCGCGGGGAAGCCTGGAGCCCATCCCAGAGCGCATAGGGCGCAGGGCAGGGGACACTCAGGGCGGGGCGCGAACCCACCACAATTTTTATAGGGTGCTCTTTTATAACATAAATTATATTTTTTACATACATACAGTGTTAATTTCATCAACGAAGTCTATGACGAGTAATATTCGTTGGCGACCTATTTTTCATGACGAACATAAGACTTGATAAAAAATAAGCTTTGAAATCGAGGACGATGATGAAATTATACACATTTTTCGTCAACGAATAAACTAATCGATACTATGAATGACAGACAAATGGACAAATTATATTTTAATTTATTTTGTCTTTTTATCCAATATGTTCTAAATAATGTTCTAAACAAGCTGAGGCAATACCAAAAGGTGACGTGAACACACTGCAGACTACTGACTGGTCAGAGAGAATCGTCACCATCACTGTGCAATGTTGAGATTTTGCTCAACTGTTAATTACCCGTTCTTAGCAGTTTTAGATTGTTGTTTACTGGAGGCTTTATTTTACAGTCAGAACTGTTTTATCATCTTTGTTGATGAAGATTCTCAGTCTTCTGTGTGAAGCTGTTTGGAATCATGTCAACTGGAATGTTTCACTACTTATCCAATAGCTTCTTCAGCCTGAGAAAAAATGGTCAGGGACCCCATATTTATCCTCATCTCACTTGAAAAGGCTCGTTGGCTGAACAATGCCAGAGAGTCATTTGGATGGTGATGTCCTGACTCTTGCTCCATTTGTCAACTCAAGATAGTCGTTAAGGGTATCTGATCTGGTGCATGGTTAAAGTGGTTTTAATCTTCTTGGGGACTGATGCTAGAGCAGCTTGAAAAATAGGGGACAGGTTGTGTCTGAGCCCTGCGCCTCTATTAAGGGAAGGATTCAATTTTGCATAAATTGATTGCTTCACTCCTCTTTCAAATCACCTATCTTCTTTATCCAAAATGAGCACATTGTTTTCAAAGGAGTGTCCTGTTTCTTTTAGATGAAGGGACACTGCTGATTCCAGTCCTGAGGTGTTGTCTCTCCTGTGCTGGGACATCCTTTTGTGTAAAGGTTGCTTGTTTTCTCCAATATAGAGCTCTTAATGCTCTTCAGTGCATTGGACTGCATAGAGTAGATTACTCTTCTTGTGTTTGGGTGTCTGGTCTTTTGGGTGGTA
This sequence comes from Chitala chitala, assembly GCA_025773905.1. NCBI lineage: Eukaryota > Metazoa > Chordata > Actinopteri > Osteoglossiformes > Notopteridae > Chitala > Chitala chitala. Next base: position 531,647 of record JABJVR010000033.1, read on the forward strand.
AGTTTCTGCCTTAGTTCTAAAAACATGGGTATGTAGTGTTTTCCAAAGATACATTTTAGCTTTTCAGACATACCAGCAACATAAAAAATGACCAGGTTCTTCCGTTGATCCTGAGTTGCAGCTTTGGCAGCTGTGTTTTTGTTGCATCTGGAAACTGACTTAATAAAGGCCTATTGTGGGTATCCATAGGACTAGAGAGCTGTCTTCACATGCCTGTTTCCTTTCTTCTAGGCATCTCTGGACGTGGGAATGTTTTCTGCCCAGTGGTATAGTGTTCTGATGACTCCTAGTTTGTGTTGTGTTGATTTTATCATCTTTACATTAGTTTGCTTCATTTGTCCCTGAGTAAGAGTAAATGGACACTATGTACAAACTTATGTTTGTAAACTATTGTGGCACTTTAGCAGCAAAAGTGTGAGATACAGCATGTTTTAGAAGTTCTGCTATTCCATGTTAGTGAATGAACTTTATCCACACGGACTTGGTTTTACTAGGCAGGCTGCTATAATAATGTCAATGTCACCGGGGCAACACGATTAACCCACTGAGCTAAAGACTCAACTCTCCTGCTGGGGGACTAGTTGTACTCTTGTCTGGACTAGAGGGGATGCACACTGCAACACGTTTACATCTGTTACATCAATACTGTCACCTCTTGTTGTTATTATTTTCGCAGACTAAACAGGCCGTCAATAAATTGTATAAAATGGCCACATATGTGAGGTATAGTGTGAATCTAATTATATTACTAGTTATTTGAATTTTGATTTTGCGGATTTCCATTAGCAACTAGTAGCACTAGCCGTTGTGCCAGTGGCAGCACCTTAATTCAGTAAATGGTTTGCTGCTCTTGAAGTAAATTCTAATTACATTTTATTGACTATTTTAACAGCTCCTGCATTACCCTGGCACAACATTTATTACAAACACTGACTGTGATGTGAATAGGGTAAATTGGAAATGGCATATCGAGTGTTCATGGTGGCATCCTGGAATGGCAAAATCAAAAGTTGGCAGCCCTACATAAACCTCAGACTTTTGGAAAATTGCAGTAATGGGAGAAACTTCTAGAAGAAATACCATCTCCCCACAGAGCTTATCCGGAGTGACCATAGAGTTCTTGGTTACCTCTCTTAATAAGGCATTCTCTCACAATTATCATACTCAGTTTGGCGAGACACCAAACCCTGGTAAGAGTTTCGGTTACTCCAAGCATATTCAATGTAAGAATAGTGGAGGTCACTGTTTCCTTCAGAATATTTGATTATAAACTTTTTTCCAAAGTCTACCCCAGAAAGGCTTAATGCCTTGGTACAATCTTGTCTTTAAACTGTACAGGCAATTCATCAAATCTCATGGGTCGGTTTTTACTTATACACATTGTGAAATGTAGGACCTTACTGTATATATATAGAAGTGTGCCTTTGCTGATCATGTCCATTCAGCTGTATTTAAGATAGTGCACATTAAGCAATGTGTAGAAATCTCAGCAATGATTAGCACAATGGGATGCGCCTATGCAAAATTTCTAGTGTCATAATAAAAGCTCTGTATACCTCTGTTAATGTCATATTTTCAATTTGAAATAAACTTGCAAATATTTATTTTACTAGGTCATTCTGGGTAGTTATGTGTTTACTTGCTGAGGGGGGAAAATTAAAGTGATCTTAGCATAAAGCTATAAAGTAATAACATGAAAAGGTAAAGGGCTCCCTTAGGGTGTCTGCAGAAAACATAATGTGAAACTTAAAGACTTTTTAATGCCACTTCAAGGTCAATTTAAGACCAAACCGTCAGCAGAAATACACCTTACCAGAATCAGTACCCATACATTTACGCTACATCCATTTTCAATCAAATTTTTATTAAAAAATGTCCAATGGTTCATGTGTGCATAATAATTCAAACTTTCCAAAGCAATGAACAAGGCATGAATAACTCAATTATGCAAAATCCAACCTACCAAAGAAGTTAAATCAAAATAGAAGAACAACAAAGACATTTGATGTCCCAGTCTGGTAGAATTAAAAATGGTAGAATTAACAGATTCTTTAATATTTAAATTTTGGGGAAAAAAGAAGAAAAAAAACAAACAAAACAGATTTTAACAGTTTTTAAAGATTGTGAAAGAGCTTACTTATTGCAACCAGTCCTGTTGTTCCTTTTCCCACGCACCATTAAACCTATCCTTCTATGCGAGTGACCTTTATTGGCCTCTGTATACCTGACGCCCCACAACCCTGGGGCTTTACTTAACTGGATCCAGCTAACTATTGCACACTGTTTGGTGCACAACCCCTTACCATCAGGCCTACTTGTATACTGCACCCTTTTATAAAAACATGTAATGTTTATTTGCATGTTTTAGTTCAGCAACATGGCAGTAAAGGTTCCACTTATAACATTTTCTTCCTGTAACAAAAAGGCAGTAGAATCAAAACATATTTCAGATAGTAAACACTTTTAATCAATGCCATTTTCAAACTGGAAACCTCCAAGCCTTTTGTGGTGATTGGAATGGAACATATTAATTACTGATACACCATTCACATCTAATACAGCAAAGATTAAAGAGACTATCTCACATTTGCTTTTTATTCCTCACCTAAAAATATCAGATCAATCTCTTTTCACATATATCTTTATACAGACTCCTCCTGAACTTCAGCATCTCTTCTAAATTCTTATACTGTAGGATCTTCTGAACAGAAAACAATCTTGTACCTTTGGGAAGTCTGAAGGTGGAATTACAGAGTACACAGCGCATCATCTCCAGTGACATTGTGAATGAACTATTGTGATCAGAGCACTGTGGAAAAATACAAGCACTCCACAAATTCAGCCTGTCTTCACTGCCTGTAAACCTAAGGTCCTCTACACTCATGTTCCAGTGCTCAAGGCACTTTTTTAGGCTAGTTCCAAAGAGCTGTAGTTTGTCTACCTCTCTTAAGGAACTAACAGTCTGCTTCAGATTGTCATATATTCCAAATACAATGGTAACAAATGCAGTTATTCCATTTACATTCATACTCAGAGTGTGCATAAACACTCCATCTGGTACATGGAGATCACAGCTGATGTGACAACCACTGAGAATTGTACCTTCACCTACTGTGACATTGGCACCAACCCTGCAGTACTCAATCACTGAACCTGGACCTACAACACAGCTGGGGTGGAGGATACTGTGAATTACACAGTTATCTGCCACCGAATTCGGAGTGATACTAAATGCACTGGAAACCAGGTTCAGTTCAGATTTCAGATTGTCATCTTTAGTCAAATGAAAAAGGTATTCTTTGGTAGTGCCAATGTGATAGAATTTGGAGTTATTGAGGAGAATTACATTAAGTGATGTTCCCTGCAGCCGGTGAAATATGTGCTGTCGGACCTCTATAAGGTTGTCTTCTTCTCTCGTTACATTTGTAGAGTTTTGGGTGTACGCTGATGTTGCTCCAGGACCCAGGGCTTGCAGAAAATCCCCATAGGCATCAATCTCACACCTCACTGGCCCAATGTCTTTTAGCAAACTAAGCAGAGTTCTCACTGTCCCATAATCTATGTAGTACGTACTGTCCGTGTAAACTAATTCAGAACCATTCGTGTCATCTCCAGTCCTGCTGCACACTGCCCCGTGTGCATGCATTTCATTTATGCTTGGCTTATGCAGAAAACGGTAACAGGACCTGTATTCCATCTGAGATACTGTGGACCCTTTTGCTGATTCCAGTACAAACACTCCGTGAGTGGTCCCAATGGAGAGAGGGGAAGGGTGGGCCAAAGCAGTAAAGCCACGCTTATCAAATGTTATCTTCTGTGTGTCAGCAATGCAGTACAGCTCAATGTCATCTGCACAGGTAAGCAGAACCCCGGGTTTCATACACTTGGGAAAATCTATGTAAATGGACATTTTAAGTTCCAACATCTGGAAAACTGGGTCTCCAAGGGGGAACGTTGTGAAAATTTTTCCTAGGGCACTGGCATTGGGCAGTCTTTGACTCAGCCCTCCTGGAAGTAAAAATAGAATGTTCAACATTTTGTAAATAATGATATTATAGTTTCAGTAAATTGCATTGTTATAACAGGTTTCTTTTTTTATGTTTTCATAAAATAGTGTAGCGAGAGCGAGACTACAAAGGCCAACAAGCGAACATACCGGCATGTATCAGCATCACCCTAAATCCACTTATTCTTTGGCCATATTTATCTTCTAAGGCTTGCAAAGCATAAAGTGTGGATCCACCATTTCCTAAAAAACAAATTTACACAGATTAGTTACATTTTAAGACTTCCAATGTGAACAGATTGAAGGTGAAGTACTGATGTACCTATTTTAGGTCCTGGAGGATCAGCAAACACGTGGTAGTGAATGCCCAGCGGAAGTTCTCCCCGGCAGAGCTTTTCAGATATCTGAAGCTCATACACAGCTTTCTGGTCTTTATCGACAGCTGTGATAACAACAACATCCCAAAACTCTTCTGTTTGCACTTCTTTACCTAAAGAAAAACAGGCAAGTGTTTCACGTAGACAGATTGGAAGCCCAAACTCTGCTTACAATGTTACATCTGGCTCTATAAATGCACAGCACCCCAATTTTAAGATGTTCTCTCATCACATTAGACACATCTATGCAGTGTACTCTTAATTTTAAAACATCTAAATATGTTTTAATGCCATTTCTAAGCTATTTCCCAAAGAAACACTGCTTCCTGAACACTGTGCATTAGTATCACACAACATCTTAATCTGGATATGGATTATTCAGAAGAACTAATGTTTCAATTTTATAACAGGTAACTGTAATGCAAGAAAGGCAACTACTGTATTTTCATTACACAAGCATTACAGGTTGTAGTTACTTAAATGTACATTTGGATGTAATAACTGTTCCCTGGTTAATGTTTAGATGTCATCAGCGGAGGCAACAAAGGGGATACCCCCTCCTCCTGGGTGACCAGAAGCATGCAGTATGATGTAGCATTAACAACACCACCTCAATGAAGAGCTCTAGCCACAGCCAATTAAGGAGAAATGTTTTTGTCTCAGAAATTAAAAAAATCATTTTTTCATTTGAATTGCTTTGGATAACATGAAAAGACTGAATCGTGAACACAGTACTGTGAATGGACCCATACGGTGAGCTAAGAGCATCGTTACATCCCTACAGCCTACATCACCTGATGACTGAAAAGCAGGATCAGTCATGCGGGAATAGCATATAAACAACTAAATGGCCCTATTCCACCACATGGTACTGGCTCAAATCGATCCTAATCAACTTCAGACAGAATCGTCACTACCACTGTGTCATCACTGTGCAATGTTGAGATTTTGCTCAACTGTCAATGTTCATTAGATAGAATGACAACAACCTCAAATAAAGTTTTACTTTCTTCATCCTAGGTGTACGATGTTTTTACAATTGTGGCAGCCTGCTGTTGAAACATAACCAGTAAGTTTTACATTTCTTTAGCAATATAAAGTCTTTCTAGACACCAAACAGGAAATAAGAAATCCCAGCAGAAACCAGTTTGTAAACATTCCACGGTCATTATGAAAGAAAAGTCCCATTTCCTTCAGCTTCAACATACTAGTTATAGGAAGTTCAGTTCAATGTCCCAAATGGATTCCATCAAACTGTCTGTTTCAACGAATTAGCTCAAACTCGTGCTTCTTTGACTCATTCTTTTCCAGCTGTGGATGAGCAGTGTGAACAGAGAAGTACTGTACTGTGAAATGTTATTTTACGTATAAACATAAACACGCGCGCACACACACACACACACAATATATATATATATATATATACACACATTATAACATTTCACAATATATATATCATGTGATATGTTCTATGTCAAATATTATAATATATAATGTAATATATATGCGGTGTTGCATTTGTGCAAGTTTTGCAACTTAGTTTAAAACGTTAACAGCATTTTAAGGCTTGCAATTCACACTGCACAGCAAGAGTATTTTGTGTGATTAGTGGTTGGTTAATCACATTATTTCTTATAAATAACGTAATTTTATTAAATAAATGTAAATACTGTATTCAGAAAAGGTTGGTAGACCCGTTGAAAGTACTTAGGATGACATGGATACACAACCCGATATATTAATATACACTTAAGGCTGCAAAGTAGTTACATATATACAGTATATATAGCTGTTATATTGACAAACAAAGTTAGCCCAAACCTCGGCGTTAGCAGGAACAGCGGAACATTTTACCGACAAACCGGCCATGTGTTTTACCCAACTGTGCCGTGACTGACGCACCAACACTAAGCTAAAAACGGAGTCTGCCAATTCACAAATATCCATATTTACCTCTTAATTTGTTGAACTTATCAATTTTTTTAGCAGTGGCTCTTTGCAGTTGCACATTTGGCTGTGCGTTCATTTTGCAAATATGACTTCCGCGTACCAAGAGTCGCCATGAAAGTTAAAGGGCCGGCATAGAAATACTGCGCAGACTAGAGCGAACACGCGCTGCTATTGAAGCTGGAAGCACTGTCTGAATCAGTACAGTAAGCAGACACATGTTCATGTGTGCCATCCATGCCTGGGAAAAAACGACGTGAACTATTGCTCAAAATTAATGTAAGCGTTGTGTACTACAACAACAACCAAAGCATCGTTAAAGCTGTTTCATTCATTATCACGTAATTTAAAACCATGATCGCAACCGGATGTTTCAGCTGCAGCGTGAGGAGATACAGGCTCATTTGTAGCTACTCGATTTATTCACCCTTAAATCAGACAACCACTACAAAACACCGTTTAGTTTGTTACACTGAATTACGAGATTTTAAAAATAAAGTGTGATTTCTTGGTTTGACTACATGTAACAAAAATTATTCTTATATATGGCATTTTTCACTATCAGTGTTAAATTTTGAATGGTCTTGGTTTGCATGGCTTGATTTAGAGACAGTGAAAGGCAAAATAAATAGTTATTTTTAACATCAAAAACTAGGTGTCTTCAGTATAAAATGCCTCTACCACATGGTTGAGCACTCCCTATAAGGGTTAAAATTGTTTGAAACACATGATGAAGCACGTATACACTAAAGAGAAAATATGGCTGTGGGTTGAATTCTAGCTGTAGAGAACCTGTGCATAAAATGTACATTTGGTTTCCTTCTTGCTCCCTCCAATCAGAGCGTGAAATTGAACTGAGTTTCCACTAGTGTGTGGCACCTTTCAGTGTGTACCTTACAGTCCAGAATGCTCTCCAAGCTTCCACAAAGAAACATGATATGCAATTTGTAAAAATGATTTAATATTGTCAAGGTTATGTGTACTGCACCTGTTTATGTTCATTAACGGTATTCCTTTTTTTTTTTTAAGTCTATCTCAGGTAACACAGGATCTGGTGGTAATGTGATGAGATGCCAACTTAATGCATGGCACACACAGACGCACTATTAGGACAATACAGTCCTCAATTCACTTGAAATGTTTGTCCTTTCTCTGTGGGCATGAAATTCTTCAAACACCACACATGTGGTACTGACACATTAATTTATTAACAATCCTGGAGTTGGGAAGTTACCGACTGGACCATCACATTGGCTCACTTACCTTACTGAGGTACAGAAACGTGTAATGTTTACCTTTATGTTTTATATGAGAGTTGGAGATTATTTCCAGGTACTGCATACATGTTAGTTAACCAGTTTAAATTATACAGTACTTTCATGTTTCAGTCCAGTGTTGTACTTTTTCTTTCTTAAACCAAAATCAAAAAGTAAAAAAAAACTTTTAATGAGGAATTTCAAAACAAGCTTTTATGAATGGCTTCATTTTGTTTTTCATTCATCAACAGCATGCCGACGTAAAAATTTCTAATAAATTAACAGCAAGTAAATCCCAAAATAAATCATTTTCAGTGAGATGGCATTTCCTTCTCCCTACTATTCAAAACTGAATTACATCATAAAACCATTCATGTAAAAACCATTTATAGTAGTTGTCTATCCCCATATAGATCTGGGATTGGACCTAACAATTTTTGTGAAAACACAACCATAAAAAAATACTTGTTTTAGAGAACATTTCAACATGAGCAGATGAACCACAGACACAGATTACAATCACAAAAGTCATGTTTCATGTCCAAGTGTCGTCTGGTACTTCTCCCCCAAAAAAGGTTTGGCTTCGTGTCACTTCAACACAAATTTACATACAGCAAAAAGTATGTTTAGTGGAGTTTGTTTGTGCACAATTAATGATGGTATTATGATCCCCACCGTGCCACAGAAAGTAGTTAACTGCTTTCCTGAGCTAGGGATTCTGGTCCTAATCTTAGTGAGCTAATCTTCATACCTGGTACAGTCTGATGCAGGGGTGTCAAAGCATGGTCCTCAAGGGTCTGAATAGAAGTTGGTGTGTCAGCCAATTTATGCTTTTAATTGAACCTTAATGTAAAATATCATCATAGTATAATTAGTCAATCCAGAAATTCTAAACAACCATTATTCATTTTTAATTATGTTTAAAGCATCGTTTATCATTTTGTCTCTTGTAGTATATTAATAAGCGCACAGAGCCACTGAACTGGACCCAAATTCCTTGTTTTGACATACTTGGCAATAAAGATGATTCTGATTTATATTTCCGTAACAGATGTTAAAGCACAAGAGTCTCACTTAACTTTCTTCATTGTAACTTGTTTCTCTCAACTGATTAAGATACTGATGCAAATTAACAGGAAGAATGAAGAGAAGCAAGGAGGTAATTGATATTTAAATAAGATTGTGCTCAAATTCAAATGACAGAATTGATTGGAATAAGAACGCGCACTCACTGTACCCCTCCAAGAGCATGCTTTGGTACCCTGCTCTACAGGCTCTGAGAGGAGCTGTACAATCCTCCCCCGACTTTGTTAACTCACCTTTCTGTTTTTCTTCATAACAGTGACATACAGTAAAGCCTTTCATGCATCTTGGGCCAGAGAGAACCGCAGTACACTTCACGGGCTGCGATGACAATTCCAGGATGATCTACACCGACAAGGCATACAGCCATACTTGAGCCATACAGCTGAAAACTTCTACCATTGACACAGAATGCTCAGTTCCATCTGATATTGGGAGTCTAGTGTGAAGTACAGAATAGCACACACTGACAAAAAAAAAAAAAAAAAAAAAAAAAAACACGACAAGTTTAAGTTTAGCACCAAAACATTTGCAGTACCTTAAAAAAAAGCTGTTTTCCAACTGTTTACAATTTGAATGGTACAAGCTGTAAAAGGTATCTAAACTAGATATTCTGTACCATTCATTGTACCATATACAAAATTATGACATAACTTAGTTTTATCTGATGGCTTTATAGTGAAATGGATTCAGCTGGTTTCTTCTTCTGCAGAGATGAAACCCCAGAAAGAGTGATGAAATATAAATAAACTGAAGTGCGTTCCACAGTTCTGCTACAGCAGTCATTAGACAGCAGGTCTTCCATTGAGCTTGTCGTGCATGAGAGACAGAGCCCCGGCAGCAAAGTCTCGAAGGATAAAAACCGTCTCCCTCTGCAGCTGCAGAGAGTCGTGAACAAACTCTTGCTGGGTCTCAACCAGCTGTTGCACGGACTCTGAGAGGAGCTCAAGTGAGCGCGACACCGTCCTCAGCAGCATGTTTGCACGGTGCTGCTCCTGCATGCTCAGGGCAGCGCTCTCCATCATCCCGTCGTGTGCACTCGTGCAGGCCTGGGCAGCAGCAGAGGAGGAGGGCGTGGGGCCCTCACCCGCTGCGTCAGCAGCTGCTGGCGTGCTGTGCACGAGGCTGCTCACGCGCATCTCCTCCGCTGACGATCTGGAAGGCAATAAGGATTCTGCACGGCGCTCCTCACCGGACTCCACCGTCTGTGTGTCTGGACCAGACAAAAAATACGCGGAATTAGCAAAAACCTGAAACCTAAACTTATATTTCTGAAACTCAAATTGTTGCAATTATTAGACCTTAAAAACCAAACACTTGTGAAAGTGAAAACCTCAAATCACACCAATGTCCAGTCAGAATTCTGTTAAGGTTATCAGTAACATGCTTAGGCCATAATGTTACAACATTGGAACATCTCTAATCAATCAGTAGCCAATTTAAATCAGTTGTTTTCAGTCCTGATGACTCAACAACCTTTGACTGCTGTCAAAAACTGATTTTTTTGGATGGCTCAGAATGTAGTCATCAACGCACAAAGTCAGCACACATACATAGGCACTACATCACAGCTACATTTTAGAATGGTTGGCATTAAAAGGGTTGCACATTGGGACTATGCCGCACAGATGAAGTAGTGCTTTCCCTACAAATGCATTCATTTTAAAATGGAACACAATCATAGAGAAGTACATGACAGGTGTGTCACCATTTCAAAATGTGCACATTCCTTTCATTGGCAACATAAGTTTTTATTTTTTTATTTTTTGCAAAGAAATATTTTTTCCTTCATCTTACCTAATCAATGGGGAATGTCATTAGGCATTTCCCATCTAAATTAACTTTATGAGAATTTTATCAAACATTAAAATGCGTGTCCCTTAAGCTTTCTTCTGTTATATGAAAAAATTAAACCATTACAACATTACTTTGGAAACGCAGAGAAATGTGTGGAGTCTGAGTGACCCGTCTTTCATTAAAATAATACTGCTATTAACTCGTATGGGGTATGTTTTTATTTAAAAACAATGGTTTCAGAAATAGTGCTATGATTTTTCTCTCTAACCTACCTACCTAAAATGTTTTTAATGTAAAAAGCTTCCACTGACACAGAACACATCATGTAGGCACCAGGGTTGCACTTTAAAATGTAGTACAACCTTAATCTTTTAAAAGCCTTATGGTATCAAATGCCTTTGGCACACTGAGAATGATGAAAAAAGCTTAAGGTAACATGAGACACTCACATAATGGCATAAAGTGTGAAGCAGGGGGCACGGACAGCGTCACTGGGGATGGCTCAGAGAGCGGTACAGGCTTCTCATGGGCAACGGGAGGAAGAGGACAGGGTGAAACACCCAGCCTGCCTTTGGCAGAGTCACAAACAGAGGGTGGCACTTCAAGCATGACAACATCGTCGTCGTCTTCCTCCTCCTCGTCTTCATCGACACCATTGTACTGCTGTGCCACCCCTGTGTGGAAGTTTCTGTCTGAAGTTGGCAGGCGGCCACGTTTCCCATCCAGCTCCAGGATCTGATGTACAATATTCTCAATGGGCGACAGGTCCCAGGACAGGCGTGAGTTAATGTTCCTATATGGGACAGCTCCGGCCCTCAGAGCAGCCACCTTGCGCTTGGTGTCACATTTCAGGTCAGACCACTTCTTTATAACCTCGATCACCTCACGCAGGGAATCGCCAACTTCATTCACACGCGCTGTGATTTCTACCCACGTTCTCTTCTTCACATCTGTTGGTACACCACGGTTAAACTTGCCTGCAACATGTACACACACATGCAGCATTACACATCACTTTCAGAACATTTACTAAAGTAGTCTGTACATGTCCAAAATCTGTTTTATATTCATGATTACTGGTGATGCACCAATATGAAAACTACAGGCAGATACTGACAGCCAATTATTTTGAAAAGTTAAACCTCCGGGCATTCAACCTGTGCTAATTCTTTCATGGCCTGCCTACCCCCAAAGCACATTACTTTGTGAGTACTGCTGGGACGCCCTGGATTTGTGTAAACAGTGTGTTTCGGCTCTCACCAATACTGGACAACTTTGCACTACTATAGCTGAAAAGTGTGACCACAATCACCATTCTGACCAACTGTGTGTAAAAAGATCCGTCACTGAGCTACAGGTAAATGGTAGTCAGATCTTGCATTTATTTTTTTGCAGAATTGCATTAATATTTTTGTTCACTGCACATACACATTTGTCTGCAAAAAGGATTTTTGGAAACCACTCTCAACAACCCTAAAGCAATCCTAATCATGATTACCCTGTAAAACTTAAATTATTATTATTCAACAAAAAAACCCACAGATTTGTATACAATCACAACACTGAGCTTACCCTGAAACACACATATATATTGGCAAATTCCTGTTTTGATATAGAAATAAAATATTTTCCTTTTAATCATCTGTTTCCTTGGCTGGAAAGTGAAATATGTGATTGAAATTAATCTTACAATATATCTCTTACTCAGTAATTTTGGAAAAGATTAGGGAATTTATGTGTAATTATACATATTTTTGGACATGCACAAGGTTTCCTTATCCTGTACATAGTTTTAAGACACTTATTCTATGCATGCATTCATAGATGTTCCTGTCGTATGTGCAAATCAAACCAAATTCAACAGTACTTGCCAACAACGATGTGCTTGTTCTTCCTCACTTCATCAAGTAGGGTGTGGACCTCGCTGAAGGTGAAACGTGCCTTCCTCTTCTTGCTGGATGTAACATCATCATTAGGAGGCAACACAGCAGACATTTTGTTTCCTCCTTGACTTGTTGTCTGTGGTCTGCTGACCTGCTGAGAGACCCCAAATACATCCAGCCTTTCATTTAATCATACATAGTGATTAAAAAGAAAAGCACCTCATAGTCCTTAAACATGGCCTTATTCTATAAAATAAAATATTTCTTTTATCTGATGTTTAGTATAGCTAGGTCAATCATTTCAGGTCACATATAAATTGTTAATTATCTGCACTTCTGGTGAAAAAATAAGATTAAAATCAAAAATAATAAGACGACCAAAAACAAAACAGGGTGACAAAGATTAAGCTAACTGAAGGTATGTTTTTTTTTCCCGCATTTATCAAAATGAACATAGTTCTGTAAAGCCAGGGTATGACTGCAAAGTATTCAAAACATCTCACCTTGTATTAACTTAAAACTTAACCCACCCCCATATACATATAATTAGTCAATCAAAATTGATCAATCATACAATCTTATAGGAAATAAGAACATAAAATTATTCTTTATACCTTAACTCAGCAAGTGACACTGAACTGTGTTCTAACCAAACTCGTACGCTTTTTTAGGATTACTTCTGAAATCCATTAATATTAAAGCATTATGACACAAGAGGGAGCACTGTTGTACTGAATATCAGCTGGCTGCGATGCAGCGCTAGGCAGGAGACCGCAGGCAGAGTGAGGAAGACATCACAACTGTGCTGATATTCAGTACAATGGCAGGACTTAAAGTGTGATATTGCTTTTATTCAACAGTTCTACAAAAGCCATTTATTAGTTGACAGTAATATGCAACAACAGATTATGATTTTTTTCTTTATTTAATCAGTTAGTTGGCTCCGCCAACACAAATAGTTCCACAACTAGACCGGGAATTGACTGTTGCTAAGGAACACAAACAACGAGCATATTTGTTAACATTGTTTTACTTTATGTTGAAATAAGTTTAAATCCCATGCTGTTTACCTTACTGTTTTGGCTTCATCCTGGCTCCTTCCCTTTTCCTCATCATTTCTTGATGACTAATCATAATTTAACTCAAACACATATTATATTAGGGCTGCGGAAATTAACGATTAATTAAATCGATTAATCGTTAAAAGTTTTAATCGATTAAATTTTCTTTAATCAGTAATTTTTCGATTAATTTTTACTAATTTTTATTTCCGGTTACTTATTTACTTCAATACTACTCACCTATCCTTAGTAGATTTCTATTTCCGTTTAGACAGTAAACAACAATGGCGAGTAACGAAAGCAACGTTGCTGTTAAGCATT
>JABJVR010000033.1:551539-570223 GCA_025773905.1 Chitala chitala
CAGACCCAAAGTGGGAATTGAACCTCAGGCCTGGAGGTGTGCGGCGACAGTGCTAACCACCACGCCACCGTGCCGCCTACCAGCGTACATGAAAAGGTAAAATGAGTCTGAATTACTAGATGTAGAGGCTCATTAGGGTGAGTCACTTTCAGTGTGGGCACCTTTATCTGGCTGATTTGTGAAGTTTCATGACTAATGGAGAGTGGACTTGAGTGCGTTGAGAAAGCATGACATGCTGATTTTTAATGTTTTCCTTGTCACAGCCATGACATAACATACAGAAACATAATTTTATACCTTTCAAAGAGGTATATTAGGTACAAAGGTAATACAGTACTAGAAGAAATTGCACAGATCTGGGACCAGTGAAAGTTGTTCCTCATATTTGGACAGAGATCTTTAAAAAGATTACTAAGTTACACCGAGTACTCTGGGAATTTAAAATGCCCTCGAGAAACAAATAAATTTACATTTCATTTGGCAGACGCTTTTATCCAAAGCAACTTACATTTCACATATGGCTGACATTGAGCTAGTGCTAAGTGTCTTGCTCAAGGACACACCTGGAAGCTGGGCTGGGCTTTGAACTGGGAAGCTTCTGTATTTTAGCTTGATGTTCTACCCATTGAGCCACCTGGCCACAAATAAGTTATAATAAATAAGGATGAAACTCAAGTAGTGCTCTTTAATGATCCTTTAAAAGGATGTCAGTGCATTTTTACTAATCTCCTTCTGTGAGTGCTCAGTTACACATAAATATTAAAGTATTAAAACCACAAATCTGAATCAGCATTAACCTGCTGTTATACGGGTCGGGTGACAAATGAATTTCTTAAAAAATGAAATCAGCTGTGTTAGACTTGCATTTCTGAAGATGATCAGCTGGCCCACAATAACTAACAATGTCCCGAACAAGAGTTTAAAACCAAATTCACACTTCAAACTTTAATTTCCAGAACATTACATAATATCATGTTCTTTAGCAGGATATTGCTATTTAGAAGCACCAGGGCTAGATAATTCAAAAAAGTTTTTTCATCTGTCTGTTCTATACTTGATCTCCTGATTTTACAAATGACATGCTTTAAGCATTTCATTGTTGACTTAGGCTCTGCATGTAATTTTATTGACATAGACTAGGAGTTGTAATATTTTTCCAAGTGACAAGTGGGAATCCTGTTCGCTCTAGGATGGTAATGTCTATCACTGAGGTTCTTAACCTGATGGTGGGTTTTTTGTTACGTTTGTAGACAATCCCTAATGCAGGGCTCCCCTTAGCTGCTATAAACTCATTCTGTGTAAAGGTCATTCTCTTTAATCCTGACTGTATTCACACTACACAATGTGGACAAATTTTCTCTATATTATCTTGTTTCTGCCACACTTTATTTATTTATAAATTAATTAAAATAGAACTGGGCATGACAAGTACCATAATTAGTAAAAACCATTATAAAATTGTCAGTAACCTCTGTATGAATATTTCTTTGAGATGAATAAATATATTCAGGATTTCTTTTGTCAAACTTATATTCCTGTGTGTTACTACGTGACCGAGTACAACCTGCTGTCACTTTCACATGTTCTATGTACTCTAGCATTTTGGCATTTGTACAGTAGTGTGTGGGGCACCATTACAGCGTGCTCATCTGAACAAGGCAAAGCATGTTACTTACCTGTGGGATGTAAAACAGGCCCAAAAGGTTGGCCACAGCTGTGGAGACTCCAGAACCTGTAGCACCTACAACAGCAATAGTAGATGGAATGTGGTCTGTGCAGTTGCAAAACTCATCCAAGTTGAGTGAGTCAATTTTGTTCTGGGCAACAAAGCTAAGAGTGGCCTCCAAGGCTTTGGACACAGTGTTGCAGGTGTCAAAGATGCGATAGCCGAGGGTGATGTTAGGCAGAAGTTTGCTGCTGTTGTTGATCTCCTCGATAGCAAAGATCATTGCCTGCAACCAGCGGAACCCACGGAAGTTGTACCTGTTGGCACAATAATGAAAATATTGTTAGAAAATTATGACGTACAATTCATATTCTTCTATTACTAATTATATAAAGGATACACCATGGTGTATGAACCTGTGATGTCTTGTGTGATGCAGCCTTGACAGAAACTGAAGACAACTTCCCCAGAACCATTTTAATGAAAGCACACTAAGGACTGAGTTTCCCTGTTAATAAAAAAAAAAAAAAACTTCTTGTTCCAGAACACCTTCCAAACAAATTAGCCCATTTCTACAGCAAATAAACAGTCAATCTCACAAGTACTTAAAAAGATTGCATTCATTAATACCTCTGATTATTATGATAAACTGGCTTCATAATACAGGGGTTCTTCAATTTACGGTGGAGCTTTGTTCCGATTTACCCATTTTAACATGAAAATATTACAAGTTGAATATGATTATGCAAATGTTTTATGCCTCCGACAAGAGGGCTACAAATAAATAAGCAGAATTTGTGTTGTTGTCCCAATTTTCAGTTGATGAAGAAACAATACAACACAAATGTTCCAACTTCACAGTTTCGGCAGCTACAGAAACAGTAAGCGATCAGCTGCCTCTCAGGTGACCATTTTATCTGGACGTGGGACCAGCCGTAATGTTCTGAGGCTCAGAGGCAAGGGTTGAGTCTATTTGCGGAAGGGGTTTAATTCCACAAAACAGGGTACGGGTACAGATTTAGGACCAATGTTAACATACAATACTACAAAGCCAATGATCTACACAAACACTCAACAACTGGAAAAGGACAATTCTCCGGAAAGGGTAATGATAGAGGGGAGTGAGTAATGTGATACAGGTGACAGTAATAATACAATTAGCTAAGAAACCTCAGGTGGCAAAGGAATGTGAATTTGTAGGGGAAAAGGAAGAAACAGCAGCCCCTAAAGGCTACTAGAGGTACTGGATGTGACACCAGCACTGGGTAGGCATTGGTTTGTGTAGTCCCAGCGAAAGGAGTTCAAACTATTTAGATAAACAGGTGACAGATGAGAGTGTCACCAGTCATACAAATGTCAGTGGCAATCCTGTCTGGTCCTGCTGCAGTACCGTGCTGCTCTTCATAGACACTGTGGCACCTTAGACCTCTGCAGTAGTAACCTACAAAGTCTTGTAGTAGAAAGAAACAAGTTGCTATTTCCAATACAATTTTTCCAGGCATGTGTAAAAGACCTACCCTATCTTCACTATAGTTGGCCTCAGTGTTATGGAGAATCATGTTCATTTTCTAAGAATAGGACATATGAGTTTTACCAGCTCAGCCTTCTACCCATTTGTTTTCCTCTACAATACCTCAGTCTGCCTACCTTTTCAGCCACAGCACACACTGCACCTGTTATTGGTGTTTGTTGTGTGAATAACATAAACCTTTAACATTTTGGTCCACAAAATTATATAGAACGTAAAATGTAAAGACTTTAACATCTAATTGTTTACTCTGTTTATTTTTATTTGTGTATTCTGGAACAAAGTACTGGCCATTTTATAAAGGTATTAAATTCTGTACTGGGCATCAGTAAAACATTGGAAATGTAATTACAGGTAGACCACATTTCAGATATGTTTCTCTGGCCCCTGAAACCAAAGCCATGATTTCTCGTTACTGATCATGAATTACCAAAACCATAAAATCTTAGTCCAAAACAGATGTGGGTGCTTTTTGGATATTTTTCTATGGTTATATAATCCTGGAATTTTATGCCCAGAAATAAAGTTCAAAATATAGCACAAATTAAAAGTAAAAATAAAATTACCTCAAAATGCAGACATAACTGTAGTTCTTTGATTTAAAATTAAACTCCAAATTTTGAAAATATATATTTGTATTTTCTGTACTTTTTCATTGAAAATAAAAACACTTTTGTTCCATTTCTTGAATTTATCAAGTTCTGCACTTTTAAAAATTGTTACAACATACATTCAACAATTTAATTGGTTTCTTTTACTAAATTACAAAACATTTCACTGTTTAGTATCCCATAACACACACAAAAAATGTTGGTGTTACCTCACACATTCTGTGGATTCCGGTCGTGCTGCCAAGTCTTGATCTTTGGAAGCAACACCAAAGTGAATTGGAAAAAGGCCCCCAAGAATGATATCCCCTTTCTTCTGAGCCCTTTGATGGGGGCCATAGGTGTTGGCACCACTTGACCCCAGAAGGAGTAAGTAGTATAGGTAAAACTTCATTGTGTATGTAATTCAGTAGCCAAGCAAATCAAAACCCACTTTGACCCAAGCCTAATGTTGATTTTTTGAACATGTGACTGGTATTTTTTCCCATACTTCTCACAGAACCCAAACATAAGAATGCACATTGATAAGTGCTAAGTAACACAGCTGGCCCTCAGTATGTCCTACAGGTCACTGGCTGTTATCCTTTCCCATGTGTCTGGATTTCCTTTGTCATGTTGATGTCATCACATTGTTGTCCTACAGGAAAAAAAGTAATACAATAAAATATTTCCATGTGACATTTCTCTGAACAAAACTGTGCAATGTTAAGATTTCATGCATGTAAAATATTAACTTTATTTACATCACTATTTTATCAAAGGCCAACGCTACCTATCAGGACTGCATGAGTTTACATCAGTGGCATAGTGTTAAGTTTTGTATGCATGTGTGTGTCTTTCTAGTGGTACAAGGATACATTTTTGAGACAATGTTTCGACTTGTCCGTGTGATCTCAGGCAAAGATATACTGATGTTCAAAGTCAAATAGTTATTTGACTAAAAATAATGAAATCTTAGCACCCATGACCCTGAACAGTTGGATAAAGGATAGATGAATGGATAATGTTTATCGTGCAACCTAGTCAGTCATACTATGGAGTCACTAGTGTACATCAATAAATTAAAAGCTAAAGAGATAACAGTCTATCATCTTCACAATCGACAATATAACGAGTTTTAATAAATTATGAAGTATTTATTGCTTGGCACTTTCGTAAAAAAGCATTACAAGACTTTAACTGTAACAATTTCCATACACAATGGAACTAAGGTGAGATTGAGTCTAAATGCAGGAAAGGATTTATTACGTAGCACAAAAGACATAATCATGAACTCCAAACACAACCAGGCATGGATACATACAACAACTAGCAAGGAAGTGAGAACAGTGAAGGGCTTAAACAGGCATAGAGAACAGGTGAGGACAGGTGAACTACGTCAGGAGATTAAACACAACTAATCCCATAATTAAAATGACATTAACATGGAAACAAGGAGAAGGGCGACACCTAGCAGACTTGAGGGAAAGACAGGCTGGGAAGGGTGACACCTAGCAGACTTGAGGGAAAGACAGGCTGGGCTATGACAGTTCCGTCTCCCCAAGGCCACTCCAGAGGCTGTACACCAAAGCAGCCCAGGGAGCACAGGGGGCAAAAACCCAAAATAAGGCAAGGTACAAACATGGAGCTATGGCATCAACACTCAACAATAACCAGCAACATACTAACACAAAGGGAGAGCTTAAATAGAGACTCTAAGGAGGCGCAATTGGCAGGCACGTATGCACTTAAAACAATGAACACGAGGGCATGCAGGGAGGGAACAGTGGACATGGGAGAAACAACAGGCATGGGCATGACATTAACGCAGAACTATAGTACATATGAGTACATACAAACACCCAACTCACTATGTGAAGTTGTATGTAAAGTCATTTAATTAAATGGTAATGAATGCACTTATAGTGATGCATTTATACTGAATGTTTCACACAATAGCTCACTATGGGTTTTATAAACATATACATGAAAGTATTGTACATGTTTGCAGATCCTATGTGTTTGTATGCACATCGATAGTTGTCATACAGCTAATCATACCAAGAAAGAAGGGAACTGGGTCAAGTTAAAATAAGTACAGTATATGAAAAAGATGCTAAATGACTAGGTATTATAAAATCTTAGTTCTATTCTAGCACACCAAAGACAAGACATAGGCCCAGTAATTTAGACAGGATGTTTCATGACTGAATTCGTAAACAAATAGAAGGAAGTATGAACATTAACTGGTCTGACTCCAGTGCCAACACATTAATGGTAATTCCTTGTGCCAATGAACCCTGTTCCCTGGGTGCAGGTGGGATAATTCCATGCACCATCACACTTAATTATACTGGAAAAATGCAAGATCAGGCTGTTGCACGGAGCACTGCCATGACCAAGCCTGGAAAAACATAAAGATTTGTGTGGTTATGCAGTGTTACCATGCTGTTATTCCACAACTTCAACCAGATCATGCTCACAGCACTTTCATATTAACTAGTGTTTACTTACAACCATTTTGTGATTTCCTTTACACGATAACCTGTACTTTCTCCTCACTTTTTTCTACTCTCCATCACAAAGAAGCCAATAGACCTCTTGTTTAATAATGTTTGATAAATGTGACACATCTTTATCTTAAGCTAAATAAACAGCATGATTTACAGGCTAGATTGCTGTATTTAACCTAAATCTTTGTGCACATTGAGGAAGACAAAATTCCTAATGGCAAAGGCATATGATACAGCTTAGATGTGACCAGGACAGCTGCATGACCGGCGCTATGAAATGATCTTATCTGTGTATTGGCCTGGGGTTCCTCCCTGTACCTTCTGTATATCTACTTAACCAAACGTTTTACTTCTCATGTGTTATGAATTAATTAGTAATATTATCAATAAATACGAATGTTTTCATATGTCAGCCAAGGATATTTACTTAAAAAAATAAATTAAATACTGATTAGTATCCAGTTAATTTCCTGACATGAAACAAAATATAAAGACATTAATGTTAGATGCCTTTGTGTAAATGGTGAAAACTAAATACCAAAAAGACAAAATATTTCTAACAATCTTATAGTATGGCCTATACTTGGCTAATTTTAGAACAAAGCTTTTATAATATTTTTAGATTTAATTTTTTTTTCTCTGTTAATTGTTGATGTAGCTTTTATTTTTTATTTTTATAATAAAGTACTCAAAACTCTAAAAAATCATATACCCTATCAACAGATGTCAAAACTGCACACTAAAACAAGTGTTTATTACAAACCAGACATTATGGTGTGTTTACGGACGTTTTAAAACCATACAAGCCTCTTACCTGTTACATTATCAAAGGTCCATATGTTAATTGAACATTTGTAGCTGAGGTTGGCTTTTCGTCCATGACATTAACAAAACTTAAATTTTGAGAAAAGATCCAGCGTTTTAATGGCTTTATTCCTGATCATAAAATAATGCTGACTTGAAGACGAGTGAAATCCTATCACGGTGTATTCAGTTAAACCATGTGGTGTAATAGCACACAGGACATAAAGCATTGTAAGAATAATAAATACATACATAACGTTATAGTAGATATCTTATTCCATGACTATACGGTCGGTAAAAAGGGAAAACACTTACCCTTCAGAGGTGTGAGACAAAAACAAAATACTTGTGGGACAATCACCAAGAAGAACCAAGTGATTAAAAGATGGTCTTTATGAATTTCTCATAAGGATCCCCACTAATATCTTTTTTTTTTTTACTTGAAACCCTTATATGTAATTTTTATTTTATGCATTTTATGAGTAACTAACCACCCATCCATCGTATATTTCCAGCTGTTTAGTTCACTTGTTAATTCTTTCCACGATACCGTCCACCTTACCGAGCGCCAACTTGTTACACATTAACAAAGCGGAGGTCTGACTTGTTAATTAAAGTTTCTCGTGTAGCATGGTAGTTCGGCACTGTAATTTAACAGTAAAGAGGTGTGCGCATCGTTTAAACAGACACCAGTCATGTTGCTTATTAGTGCGATCACAGCGTGTGCTGTGCGTGTAAACAAACGGGACTCAAAGCGTGAGATCCCATTAAAATACAAAATGCTTATACTAAAGGCGAGTATAAAAACCGAAACAGACAAAATAAGAGTTTTTTTTGTAAATTATTATTTTTTATAAGATGCTTTTAAGGGTTAGCTATACTTAAGAGAAACCCGTAGTGTATAATTCATGTAAAACGTTTATTTCTTAAATGCTCCTCTGTTAAAAAAAAAACCTTTTTAGTAGTTTACAACATCATTTAATTTCATTATAATTGTTGAACACGTCTGATTTTATAAAAGTTTTATTTGTATGAATACATAAATATCTATATTTGAAGCAATATGTGACAAATTTTAGAAATTGACAAACACGGCAACAATTCATAAACACATTTCAAAACGGTCAATCTTAAAATATAATAAAATTTTGTGTGGAAATTATGGATGGTAAGGTACCACAAACCATTAAAATGTGTATACAGTACAGTGCTGTATAGCAGAAACGCCTTGAATAGCCCTGTGTTCAAGAATATATATGTTACCGCGTCCGGATCTGCAAGAATGTTTTTCAGGATGAAATTAATCTCGATCTGGGTGTCCGATTGTTTCAATGAGCCTCCAGACCACTAGGCGGAAGCACGCACTTTCGGCTCATTCTGCGTTTCAATTACCCTCCAGACCAGTAGGCGGCAGCGCACACTCTCAGCTCATTCAGCTTTTCAGTGACCCTCCAGACCAGTAGGCGGCAGCACGCACTCTCAGCTCATTCAGCTTTTCAGTGACCCTCCAGACCAGTAGGCGGCAGCACGCACTCTCAGGTCATCCGTGCGTGTTTACACGCAGCTACTAAAGAAGAAAAAAGTTTTCTCCAGCCAAGTGACAGAAGTGCATGAAGATGGCGAGCTGGAGCAAACTTACTGTGAACTTTAGAAGAAGTTTATATCGATTATGGAGCATGAAAAACTCACGTCTAGGACGCTGTTCTGGCATATTCGCTTCTGTTGCTATCGGAGGGGGCTTAATTTATCAGCGTTTTGGACCTTCGCTGAAGTACAAACCTTACATCGTTCATGCAGCTGAAGACGTAAAGGTAGATAATTAAATTTAAGTTTATGTGAAACTTTGACATGAGAAATTCGGGCGGTTCTCCTGAATTTTCGCCAGTTTACGCTGAGATCAGTTACTGGGCTTTACCGCACCACACCCAGTGACAGGTTTGCTCACGGTGTTGTGTTAAACCCTCTTCTATTACGGCTTACAACTGAGCTGAAAATGTCCGTCTTACTTTTTCATACGTAGGTCTTTAGAAAGACGGTAAGGCATTTCTATTTTGAAAATTTTTAAATAGTCTTTGTGCAACTTTAAGTGGTCTCCAGCAGCAATGCGCTTTTCAGCATGCCAGACGTTTGTTGTTCTGAGTGTGCGATATATTGACATACTGAAATAATTACACACGTACTTGATCAGCATCAGGTACTTTAATCATACCCTTTTGCCTCCAAAGCACTTATTGTTAAAATATTTCAACAGATCAAATCCCAGAACTGTAAGTCTAGCGAGCACAACAATATCTGGAGTACAGTAATAATATGATACTTTACTGTAAAATACCGTTCAGCTGTAAGTGTACCTGAGGAAGTGCACTTATGTCTTTATACTTCAGCGCACTGTGTACTTTATTTATAGAGCACCGCATCGAAATAAGTGTGTGGTTAGTTCAGTAAGTGCCAACAGGCATTTGTGCGCAGTCCCCGTAGTACGCGGCATACCATTCAACAACAAAACAGAACTGGATGTAATGGAAGTTTAACATTGTCTGTATATTTTGTGGAGGAGGCCGAAATATGTAAATTTAAGGCCACATTTTAAAAATCAAATCTGACGTAAAAGTTTGTGATTGTAATTAAAGCCATTAATGGTCAAAGATAATGGCTCTGGAGTGTCCTGTAGCTAATACTGTTTTTTGTATAATGGAGAGTATTTATGAAGTCTGCAGTGAGATGTTAGGCTTGTAGAAATTAAGTCACAGAGATACGTTTGTGAACTATAATGTGTAATGTAATTATCACAACGTGGGCAGCCGTTTTTTTTTTCCTGCTTAAAAAATATGGAAAAACAAATGTTTGGTCATAATGATTGCAGTGATTGTACTGTTTTACTGCTAGTGTTTCTGAACCATTTTCCCTTATTGTTGTACTTTCTGATTGCTGTAATGTTATGGATTTATGAATCAGTTTTAAACACTGAGCAGAAAATGACAACTGGCTATGCAGGTATAGGTAGGAGCTTCTCTTAGGCTGTTTCATTCAAGCATCTTGTACACAATTACCTGTTACAATGTGAAATGTAGGGGTGCAGCAGTTCACAGTAAATGCCTAATGGACCCCCCCCCCCAACTGCTTCATCCTAGTAAAAACACAACTGTGGGTATTCCTCACAGCTGTTTGTGTGTCTGTATATGTGCCTGTGTGCATGTGAAAGAGAGAGAGAGATATTTTCAGCTTTGACCTTGCCTTGTTTTATCCCTAAAAGGGGAGTGCCACTTCAGATCAGTCACCCCGTAGACAACGCTTCAATCATTTTTCTTCAGTCATGTTTGAAGAAGAGCCTTACATGACACCCAGGGACTTTCTCTTCTCTGTCATGCTTGAAAGTGTTGACCGTGAGTACAGGACCTTTCTGTGCTTATTTAGCGAGTTGAACAGGCTGTACATGGTGGACAGCAATAGAAGTCTGCATTACTACAGGGCTTCTGTGGGTCCTGCAGGACCCAGCACAGTGGCGAGCACCGTGGGACTGATTCTACTGTAGGTACAGATGGGCAGTCACAGGCGATTGGCTGACCAGTGTGGGTGGAGCTGCAACTGGAATTACACTAAAATGCTAATAACAATGTTATATATAATGTATATATTTTAAGCTTTTTTTAAATTGCCATTCCAGTTGAAATATCAATAATTCTGGAGCCCACTGTATAGACAGAATACACAACATACATGGCAGTGTTAAATTAAGTTTTACTGTGTCTAATTGGATGGCTACAAAACAAATGGACAGGCATGTCCAATACCAGTGAATGTAATAACATCGTTATTGAAAAAAATGTGTTTTCAGTAATTCCACCAAACATATTCAGGAGTTTAATGGGAACAGAAATGAACATGATCTTAATACAATACATTCTTATGGTGTTTTCTCTTCTCACTTTATAGGTAAGGTAAAACAGAAGATTCTTACCAAACAAGTGAGTACAAAAGTACTGTACATTTTCAGAAGGAATTCTACAGTGATTACTTACTTTCCAAGTACCCCCCCCAAAAAAAAAGATGTATATAGAAGAATGAATAAATTGTTTTCATTACAGTATTTTCGTTACACCAATCTCATGAGAATTAAAAACCTGTTGTATGTAGTGTTTTCCCTTTCCATCCTCATCCAGGCATTGTCAGTCAGAACAAAGAGCGTGTTTGTGTGTGTGTTCATATAACACACAATCTATATATTAGCTATTTGTTTCAAAGTAATCTGTTCATTGGTTACAATAAACTTCAATATATGTGGTTCTTTGTGTCCAGGAAGTGAATGAAATGCTAACAAGAGCATCAAAGGCAAAGCCAGGCAATAACCTGTTCAGGAACTTGGGAGATAAAGGTTTGTTTTTCACCACTCATGTCATTCATCTGTCAGCCTTTTCTCCTGTGCCATTATGTCCTTATAAAGGGTTGGAACTTATTAGTATTGTATCAGATTAAGGGTTATAGATGCCACATTTCAGATAGTTCGTTATGCTATTTGGCATTCAGGTGTCCATTCATTTCAAGTCTCAAGGGAAAGAATTTAACAAAACTTGTAATAGCATTATTTTACTTGGAACCGTTGACATTTTAAGATTTAAAATTACATGGATTTGTTTTATTAATATAATATGATGTGTGAAGACTAAAACAGCAAAACCTTTACTTTAAATCTTTTTTTAAGGTTTGATTTCCTACACGGAGTACTTGTTCTTGCTGACTATTTTAATGAGTAAGTTTACAAAGTGTATTTTTTTATCACAATGGTAATGTAAGATTATTATTTTTTATATTAAATGACATTAAGCTACTTGTTTTGTGTATGGTGTCTGTATACAGTTGAGGTCAAGAGGTGGGAAGATTACATGTACCTCATTACATTTTCAAGTCCCTCAAAAGAATGGGCAAACTCTAGCAACATGCTAAGAAGCTTGCAGAATGTTACACTAAACATTTGATTTAAGTAATTTAAAGGCAATGCCACCAAATGGCAGAAGTGTTGCACAAACAAGTCTTATTTTTAGACTTTCCTCTTGTAGAAATTAAATGGATATCCTAATTCACTTAGCACAGGAAATTTGTTGAGTTGTGAAAATTTGACTTGTAGTCCTTTTGTTAATTGTATGCGCTGTATGTTTTTATTTCAGAACCGCACACAGGGTTTCATATTGCTTTCAAAATGCTTGATGTTGATGGCAATGAACATGTGGACAAGAAGGAATTTCTCAAGGTGTGTGTGTGTGTGTGTGTGTGTGTGTGTGTCTGTGCGCGCAGTGTTGTTAGCAAAATTCTGTCATTGCTACAAGGATCAGCTGTATATGTGCACATGTGAAAGTGCAGTATTTCTTATGGTATTCTTATGGTAAACACTGTTTTTGTAAGCCGTTTAATTGGACCATAGGCTTTTTTAAAATTAATGCTTAGCATTTGCGTTCTTTTATTTTAGTTATTGGTTAGCGTGTAATAATCCAGCTCTTTTTTGCTGGGCCATTCCATGGTAGCTAACTGCACCCTAAGAATGTAGTTGTATACTAGCTGTATATTGAAGCATTAGATGTAACACTCAGGCTAGAAAAATGGTGAAAGTTCAGGGTTTTATTTTTGTGTGGTTTGTTTTACACTATGACACTAAATGACAGCATGGTGTATTCAGTTTTATTATTTAGACGCCATAACTGTAAATGCAGCAAAGGGAAAGAATTCATATACGTACATGTGCATAGTGTGAATTGAACAGTAAAACTCAAATTACTTTTAAAATGTAGTTTTTGTTTAGCTGTCTTCTGTGATGAAAACGTGCTGTTGGTGTCACACTGTGTAGCATTTAGCTTTGTCAAAGTTTGTGGTTCTATTTCAGGTGTCATGCTTACATTTTGATGTTGCTAAGGGTGGCTTTGTTAAAGCTCTGTTAGACAGTTTAGATAAATTGGCATTGTAGCTCTTCAAAATGTTTTTATCCATCTGCCACTTAATGTGTGAACTGACAATGAGTCTCCAAAACATTATAATTTTAGTCTCTTTACGTGTCAGTAAGGGTGTTTGAGAAATATGACCTATATACGTAAACTGAAATTCCATTCATTTAGGTACTGTGAGTTAAAATGTGTATCGTGCCCATTAAACGACTTTAAATGTTACATGTTAATGTTTTGATATTTTTCATTTTTGTATAAGAAGAATGTACCCAGTGTTTAATTTTCATGTTTAGTTTGTTTTTGAATCTGTTATGTTTTATGAACATTGATTAAAGTAATATATATATTTTTTCTTTTTATTTTTTAAAGCTGAAAAAGATTATCAGAAAAGAGAGAGTTTCAAAGGAAGAAGCTCCAGTAAGTGATGTACATTTCTCCTACTTATTACACCTAACCGGGAGCACTTTGGAATGACTTTTTGTCTTTTGTCTTCAGGTAAAACATGTGGGTCAACACTGTATTTAATTTTAAGTAAAGTGAAACTGTATGAAAATATTTTCATATCTAGGGAAAAATGTTTTCTGCACAGTGGCAGGTTGTAGGATGGGAGGTGCACACAGAGCCATAACAGAGGCATGGGAATGCAGGCTTTATCATCACCGCACGTTTAATAGCAATCTCAAAACTAGTGATAGATTGTAGTGAAGAGACTGGAAGCATTACTCTGAGCAGACCCACAGTGTGTGATGTCTTGCAAGCACATTCTCACTGAGTCATCATGACAGTGGTTAACAAGGTAACGACACTGCTCAGTGAGTTCTGTGGCCTTCAGGTTGGTCATTTTGTTACTAGTGACTGTGCTGAAGGGCAGTGAAAGGGGTTTGGGTTAGGCAAACTTTTATGGAAACCTCTTCGCCTTTCACACGTCTTGTTAAACTCGTTAGCCTGTTTAACAGCTTAGAGAGTTTTCAGTGGTGCATGGGTGGATTTTTTAAATTAATTTTTTTTGTGAAACACCCAAGATGATGGTGGAATTGTTGGATTTATTGTCGGCTTGTTGTCAGCGATGTTTTGCCAAACCTAACTGCAATCTTAGCATGCTATTTGATGGCTGCCTAGTGCTCGCTGTTGGCTGCCTCCTTGCAGTGAATGCCCCTCCCAGCTTTTTGATGGACCACAGTGTTGTTTCTGTGTGTGTGTGTGTGTGTGTGTGTGTGTGTGTGGGTGTGTGTGTGTGTGTGGCAGTGCTTTCGTAATGACTCCATTAATATCCACCCCCCCCCCCCCCTTTGTTACCCCCTTCCTCAATGCAGCACAAAGCATGACAGTGGAATCTTTACACTCACAAAGGCAGGAGCACACAAACAGGTGCTCAGTCACATGATAAACACACACACAAACCTGTGCTCACACACACATAACTTCATGAAGACCACAGCTGACATCACTCTTTCAAAGATGCAGTCATCACTGCAATGTGGGGGGGGTGGTCAGGAGAGGGGGGCATCTGTTGCTTCTTTCTTCACAGCAGCGTGTTGGTGAAGGTTTAGCATCACAGTGCACCCTCATGGAAAAAACTGATTACTGCAGCACAGTCATTTGTTCAGCAAGCTAAACTGCAGTGTACTGACCAGAGTGGCTAGCAAACTATGCCATTATTGGCCTACTCTTCACAAAATGTATAAATCATCTCTGTCTCCATGAAATACCAAATTAAGGCAGCTCGTCCAAGACACGGTTACCTTGAAGGCGGTGACACAGCAAAAGCCCAGTTGAGAACACTGGGCCAGCAGTTCCAAGCAGTTACATATTACTGACAGTTACCCAGGAAATACACCTCCAAATGTGATTGGGAATAAAAGCTGAGAAACCCCAAAGAACAGGGAGACATTTACCTTAAACGTCCTAAATGCAGAACAACTTTCTTTTGTTCAGTGTTACAAACACACTCACCCAATGCATTTGCACAACACGTACCATCTGTTTGCCAGCTAAAGCCACCAATACAGTTATCCTTCCATTTACTAACTGAATCCATTCTTGAAAACAGTTGGGACATCAAAAATTCAGGTACCAAAAACCTATAACCTATTATTTTAAAGGGGGTGGGATTTGGAGGGGGGGGGGGCAACCATTCCCAGCCTGGCTGAAATACCCAAAATCAATTTTCTCAAATGTCAGTAAAATGTTGCAAATTACAATCAATCCATGATTTTGGCTAATGTAGCTCCTGAAACCCAAACTATGCAGTTGTCAAATAACTCATTCATAGCCATGACTCCTGGCAATTTGCAAACATTACATATGGCATTGCACATTAAGCACCTTTCCTTATGTCCAGCACACAGTAACAAAAAAAATTGCCTAATTAAACTTGTGCTTAATCAATAAACGCAGATAAGCAAAGCCACTGACGGTAATGAAAGCTTTCCACACTCACTATGTCAGAAAAAAGAAAAAAAAAAAAAAAAAAAAAAAAAACTGACATGGGATTTTAGCGGGTGGACAATGGCAATGTTTTCACTGCCTTTATGTTAACAAAGCACAGAACATAGCCAAGAGATGAGAAAATAAGATTCAGCTAAACGTATTATTCAAAATTTTTCCAAATACACTTTGGCAGCATTTTGTTGTAATGAATTTTTTGGCTCAGATGCTGAAATTGCAGTGGATAAACCAAATGTCTGAATGAATGAACCTTCGGACACTTGAGGACACCTGTGTTGAAATGAGCAGTTCCTACATGCTCCAGCATCGCCAAAATTAACATAGTGCACATATCCATCCATTCTCTATACCGCTTATCCAATTCAGGGTCGAGGGAAGCCTGGAGCCCATCCCAGGGACCACAGGGCAGGGGACAACCTGGGCAGTGCGCCAACCCACCACAGGGCACACACACGCACTCAAGCACACACTGCGGACAATGTTGGAGACACCAGTCAACCAAACCTTCATGTTTTTGGACTGAGGGAGGAAAGCGGAGAACCGGAACAAAACCCACCAAGCACGGGGAGAACATCAAACTCCACGCACACAGACCCAAGAGGGGAATCAAACCCCAGGCCTGGAGGTGCGCGGCGACGGTGTTAACAATCATGCCACTGTGCCATCCTTGGTGCATACATCCACCTTCAAATAAACAATAACCTGGCATTTTAACTGCAATAGCCACAATCAACTTCTCCATTACACATCTTCTTATTAAATGTATCAGAGGTTTGTATATAGAAGCAGGAATAAAGCACACTCCTACCTCATGTCTCTCCATCAGAGAGTCACAAATGAAAAACAGGGGTACACACCCCCTCCCCTACAAATACATGCCTTCTCTAACACCTCCATGTCTCTTTATCAACATTACTGTCTTATAGAACAACAATGCAAGCATTTGTATTGCATTGCAAAATCAGCCTCTAAAACCCATGTCCCAACATTCACTAGTCTAAAAAAGTAAATCTGTGAGCAAAGCCATTTTCAGCAAAAGAATGAACTTGTTTCAATAATTGAAATACACCTATTAGATTATATGTCATAAGGGTTTCTAGGAAATGGATAAAACCTTTATCATGTTCTTACTTTCAGCTGTATTAGTTTCCCAGAATTCCATAGTGAAATGTATCCACTAGTTATCACAGTCATGGAAACCTTTTCTGGCACTCCTTAATCTGTGCACATACTGACCACGATTAGGATGATGGTACACTCTATTCTGGGCATTTTCAAAATGGGATGAAGTGTAAAAAGTTCAAGGCTCAAGAAGGAGGAAGTGCATGTTCCAAGTGTGAAATCCTGAATGTTATCGTCACTGTTCGCAATCCCTACACAAGCACGAGCATACGAAGATCAGATCACACGTTGCCAATCTGCTCCTTCACTCTGTCACCACTGAGAACATTTTGTAGCCATGGCAATGACCTTTATGAACAAAAATCACCACCTCCACACATGCCATCCTGTACTCCCACCTTCATCACCCCTCCTGGGCCCAATCACGTTATTCACCACTACCGACACTGCAAAATTACCTGCGCTCCAGTGTCCCCTCGCCTCCCCCCTAACTAGCCAGTTGAAGCCAGCCCACCTGTGCTTTCAGCCCACCTGTGAAGGCTAACTATGTGAACCCAGGGCTCTGCCCATCTTTTTTTTTGACATTCGGCACACCAAAACAACGACAGGATTCTCCACCGTGTTCAAAGCTCCACCGCACTTCGTTCAACTCATCAGCGGTACGAACGCATCTGGGGGAAAAAAAAAAAAAAAAAAAAAAAAAAAAAAAAATTACGAAAATCCACATTTAAAATTGGAATAAAACCCACCGATGACCTTAAAAAATTTTTTTCTCTCCACGGTTTTCAACTCCAAACCTAATTGATTTAATATCTAAATTTTTACTAAGCTTTTTGTTTAAAAAAAAAAAAAAAAAAAAAAAAAAAACGATTCGCAAATCGACATTTCAACTTGGCATTCCAGCCAGCGTAGTCCTTTCAAAAGTTTTAGGTTCATTTTCATAAAGGACACTGATGGGTTCTTGTCAGCTGGAAAAAACTGCTGGGCGTCACTGCATGTTACAGCTACGCTGCCTCTCCCATACGGAGCGTGGGGTTTGCAGAAGGCTCCATCCTCTGCCCGCACTGAAAAACATACGCTGTCTAAACTTTGTCGTCACTAATATGCGTCAAGAAAAGCTTGAAGTGCCGACTAGATTAAAACCCGAGAAAAGCCTCAAAACAAATTGATGTTTTGATGGCTACTAAAGGTCTTATTATGCGATGACTTGAAGACATTTCTCAGCGCAAAGTCTGCAGGAGAGCTTTAAGGCCACTGCCTGTACATGAACATATCCTGTACATTCAGCATTTCTTCACAGTTGTATGAGTACCAAAGCTGTTCAAGTGCCATTTTTTAGTTACTTTAACTACACGTACTATGCAAAAAGGCCTGTGGTGACAACCAATTCATTCATTCATTCATTCATTCATTCATTCATTCATTCATCTTCTATACCACTTCATCCTGTTAAGGGTCACAGGAAGCCACACACAGACCCAAGGCGGAAATCGAACCCCAGGCCTGGAGGGGCGAGGCCACAGTGCCAGCCACCACGCCACCATGCCACCCAACAACCAACTCATAAAAGAATAAATAAATAAATAAATAAATAAAGATAGAAAACAACTCTCTACATTCAGCCCTGGGTGTATCCATCCCTTATCCTACAAACCGCACATCAAAGG
The DNA here is from genome assembly GCA_025773905.1 of Chitala chitala. Lineage (NCBI taxonomy): Eukaryota > Metazoa > Chordata > Actinopteri > Osteoglossiformes > Notopteridae > Chitala > Chitala chitala. The sequence continues at coordinate 569,805 of JABJVR010000033.1, forward strand.
CACCAAATCCGACTGCTTGCCTGTCAGATTACTGCTTTCAGGTCAAGAATGACTTTGATTTCTGCACTACAATGTAGCCTTTGACATTCCACATTTAGAACACACATCAGAAAGGGCGTTAGCACTACCCCCCCTCTCCCCAAACACACACACACCACCTTTGATTAAGAAAAGAGCTCTCGCCGGTTGGGATCACTTCATCCCTGTGAAGAATTCCCATTCGGCCCACGCCGCTCAGCCACTTCTTTGCTTTCTCTTATTTATTTTCTACCAAATTAGTTTCTCCCGTCTGAGTAACCCTGAGTAACACGCACGGCTCATGGACAGAAAGTCAATGTGGTAGAATTAAAAGGGGGTGGGGGGAAACAAAATTAATATGTATACTTATTCTTATTTAATTAAACCAATGTAGATCACCC
>JABJVR010000033.1:579250-602910 GCA_025773905.1 Chitala chitala
GTGCGTGCGTGCGTGCGTGCGTGCGTGCGTGCGTGCGTGCGTGCGTGCGTGCGTGCGTGCGTGCGTGCGTGCGTGCTCACCAGGTATGAGCGGAGGGCAGCCGGTCCGTTGAGCGGTCGTCTCGGTGAATCTGAAACTTCTGAATGCCATTCATGCCCTCAAGTGCAGAAAAACCCTGTAGCGGCACCTTGGACGTGCCCGTCACAAACTGAAGGAACTTGGCTCTGTCCGCTTGGTCAAATGAACGCAAGGCCCGCCAGAACCACTGGATCTGAGATGAATGGACAATAGGCACTCAGACAATGTGCACACGAAATACAGGACAGACAGTTCAACATTCAGCTGTTCTGAGCCAAGTAAAAGTGGGGACTAAAAGTGGTTTCTAAAAGGTAACATCCAAAGGCGCAGCGTAAAACTGAGCATGACGCTTTAGCCATGGCTAATTTCAACTGCGTTTTTAACAGTGGTACATAAGAGGCATGAAAGAGCCACAGGAAAGGAGACCGGCTGTTTACAAAGCTATAAAGCTGTGCCCCGTACCCCCATCATCGACTTACATATGTGAGTACTTTTAAAACCTTATTACTAGAAAAAGGAAAAAAATAAAAAATGAACATTTTAATCTTTTTGCCATGCTCACGTACCCGCATACCACATCCATCAAGCAGGTAGCGAAGCATACAGGTAACACGAGCAACTTAGCGTGTAAATAACTGCTAATTTAAGGCTAACAAAATTTTAGAACAGGAAGACTCATGTTGAACGTTCTTCAGAATGCAGCACTTCAGGAATGGAATAACGAGTGCAGATAATTAAAGATGAGTGAGGCCACCATGACCTTCACGTCTGCTGACTCCGAGGCACCCTTACAGAGAAGCACCGGAGAGTATAAATAAATACATTAACCTGGTGCCTTGGAAAGACCGTAGTCGTAACGACACGCCCATCAGCAGCAGCAGGGCACAGAAATCTGTTAATGTATGGACGTCTTAAGGCACGCGTTCAGTACATACCTGTATGGAACTGGACTGGTACTTGTGGTACTCGGTGTTGGCCTTCAGGTCATCAATGTCGATCGTTGGCAGGCCTGAGATGAGCAGCTCCAGCTCCTGCTCTGTGAAGATGGAGATGAGCCTCTTGGGGATGATCTCATAGAAGCCCTCCAGGAAGGCGGCCAACTGCTTTCGAATGGCCCCTGGGGGAGACACAGGAAGAGAACAAGGGTTTTCACCTCCTGGCTGGCACCAGGCTGCTGTGGCAGACATGCACTGCACTAGAGGCCTAAGCTTAAAGTGTTGTGAGTCCAAGCCCCCCCCAATAACTTCAGCTAAATGCATTATGTTTGCTGGTGTGATCATGTATTGGCTCATTTCTCCATCAAGTGCCTTGGGGCAACTTTAAAAATAAATTAGAATGAAATGATTTCTAGGCATATTGGTTAAGCATAGTATTTTATTATTTAAAAATCTAAGATGACAGTCCTTTCTAGCCCAAGCTTAATATTATTCAACATCTGTGCTTATTATCAGGGATTTGGCCTTAAATAGAACCACAGCATACCGAGACAGGATGAGAATGAACTTTAACTACCTCTACTAAAGTCAATAAATCTATCAATTCTCAACACTTCAATGGCTTAAAAATTTGGCTCACCTGTCATTTTCATCTGACACACTAGGTGCACATACTCCTTCTTGTTCTCTTCTGTGACCATGATGTTGGCTCCATTGGGCTTCAAATCCCTCACCTCGCACACCCCAAACTCCTGGACCTGAGTGAAGTGAAGAGCGACACAGGTTAACACAGCCTCCTCACTCAGGGACAGAGCAGCACCTCTGCAAGGCAGAAGCGCTACTCACAAGTCAACATTTCAGGTTGCTGAGGGTCAAAAAAAAAAAAAAAAAAGCAGACACACACACACACACACATCAACTCAACGCTCGCATACAAAAACGCAACGGAACCTCTGTGCTGAAGGTCAGCTCATACCCCAGCGTAGACACGTCATTCTCCAGCAGGTACACCAGGCCCTGGTAGAAGTGGTAGTCCTCACTCTCCATGTCTGTGTACCTAGAAAACAGAAGCAAGAATTCATAAGGACACTCAATTCCTAAAAAACGTCAGTGTAAAACGTTTTTCTTTATGTCTTCCGTTTCAACAAATGAAAAGTTTTACGAGGGGTACATTAATGTGAAGAAAACGACTAAGGCCTTGTAATAAATGGAAGTTGTCCTTGCAGACACGCTGGGGGTACCGGACACTCTTGCCCAGGATGTGTTTGTAGAAGCTGCGTGTGAAGTAGCACTCCAGCAAGCGGTTGTCATAGACAGCCTTGGCCACCACGCGCCCCACAAACTTGAAGTAGCTCAGGTGGTTGGGGTTGCAGTGCGAGGATGGGTTGATGGTGTAGGTAACGCGGTCGCCGGGGGAGGTGCGGAACAGCGCATACATGGGGTTGAACATCTCCCGGGAGATGATCATGTACCACTCTCGTAGCAGGCCGCCTGCGTCCTGGCCTTCCTCACCTTCAAACACAATATACCTGGAGGGGACAGAGAACACAATCTCCATCACTCACACAAGCAGCAGCAGAACAGCCTCATGCACATACGCACACAAACACACATGCACAGTTTAAACTGAGCTTGAATGACACAAGGGGCCAATGCCTAATAAATTTAACATCTCATCTGCAGGATTTGATAAATACAGCACTGTGAGGAGGACAAGGAATATAACGTTGAGTAAAACAATTTGTTGACATGACAAGCTTAACACTCAACACAGCTTCCTGCAAAGCTTCTGTTGGAGTGTGCATTTGCAGCTCAGCAGCAGCACATCTGGGGAAACGCAAAGGCGGCCGCTTCTGCAGTACACGTAGGCGAGCGTAACGCAGGTGAGCGCAGAGGGAAGCTCACAGTCTGTTCTTCATCTCCTCGGGGCTCTTGCGGTGCAGCTCCCTGTACGAGTCCTCGAACACATGGTCCCTTCGCACATGCACTGCCATGTCTTCCTTCCGCAAACCCTCATCCAGCCTCTCTAGCTCCTGGCGGAAGTACCTGAAGGGCAGAGGAAAGGGGTCAGGGAACAACAGGACATGTGGAAATTAGAAACACACCACATAGGAGGAGGGAGCAGAGAAGACAAGAGAAAGACAGAGAGCCATACTTGCGTTTGACGTCAAAGTCGAGAATGCGGATGTAGTCGACGAGCACGGCAAAGGGCCCGTCTGCCAGGTGCGTGCTGGACTGGCGGAGGATCTGGTTCAGCACAGTGCGGTGGGTCTCTGCAAGTGACACACACACTCAGCATGCAACAGGGCAGCATGAAATGCAGGGATAAAACAAACTACACGGCAGCAAGGTGTGCGGCACGTGTACCTGCAAAGCGCAGAAACTTCTGCGTGTCAGGCGGCAGGTTGGCAGAGATGTGCATAGAGGACGGTTCGCGGGAAAAGAAGGGGTCCAGGGAGGAGGGCGTGGCCGGGGTGAGGGGCGCTGGAGACAGCGGTGGGGGCTCGTCCTTGATGTGGGACAGCTGGCTCTCCCGTGTGTCCCGTACTGGGGGCTTGCTCTCCCGCTCAGTGGCATGAACAAGGAAGAAGGCTTCCACTGCAGGCTGCAGCACTACAGGGTGGAGTAATCAGGACCAGGTTTGATACACCAACAATTCTTATCACTTTCACTTAATCTCCTTATTATTACCATCTTATTTGCTCAAATAAGAAAACAGTACAAGTTGTCAGTTAATTTTCAAATGTCACATGAAAATTTAAAAACATACCCAAAACAGCATGCTGATCATGTGACTCTTCAAGCTCCTTCAGGCACTCTCCCAGCATATCCCACAATTCATCCAATAGCAGCTGCTCACTCAAAAGGGGGAGGTCTGGCAGCTTCTCCTCACGCTCTGATTGGCCACTGCTTTCACTACCTGCAGGAACACATTTTCGAATGTCAGGCAATTGTGGTTTACTTAATGGCTTTCCCTTAATAAATGGAGTTTCTATTCCTCTATATTAGTCTCTGGTATCTCTCATTACACAAAGTTAGGCATTGAGAGGAAGCATGTAAGTGTATGCCTTCAGAAGCATTTCACAGAAATATGAACTGCAAATACTCATCTCAATGTAAAAACAAAACGTTACTGGGGTACTGATGCTGTAAACCTTCAGCATTGTACTAGACCTGAATTGCAACAGTGAAATAAATAGCTGTATAAATGACATAACAGCTTTCTATAGAAAGTATAGCAAGGACACAAGGAAAGTTGTTTGTAGACTATTTCCTGTGCATTTTGAAACAGAATTCAGAAGACAAGAGGTGTGTCCAGTCAGCACTGCCGAATCCTACCTAGCGGCTGAGTGTCTTGCCCGAGAGGAGACGGCTGGTCCACATCCATGGGAGAGTCATCCCTCTGAGCTGGAGGGACCTCTAAAACACCCTGGGAGTCCGACTGGAGAGTGCAGGAGAAGGATGGGTGGACACAATTAAGGAAGGGAGGGACCATGGGGTTGAAATGGCACAGATTAAAGGAGGAAGAGATGAAAAGAGAAATACTGAAATTAGCATACACAGAGGATAGAAATTAGAACATCTGCTCTCTCTGCAGAAACCGCCTGCTAGACTGAGTGCCATGCATACACAAGTCAGCGAGAGAAGTAGGGAGTGCTTATGGGAAGGGTCAAGAGGCATGGGAAGGGACGGCAGCCTAAAGCAAGAAAAGTCAGCCATGTAGAGACAGCAGGAGGCACAGGGAGAGCACGCAAAGGCTTGTGCAAATGTCATAACATGACAGCATAACGTGTGTGTGTGTGTGTGTGTGTGTGTGTGTGTGTGTGTGTGTGTGAGAGAGGAAAAGAAAGATACTGAGCAACAGACCGTCCAGCTGTGTCCTGAGTCACAAGCCTCATGCTTAAAGCTTAGAGATTTCATACTGAAAGTTTACATACTATATTTATGCTCGTTAATGCCCTGGTGAGATACAAATTACAGACAGTGCACGTGTATTTGAGTAAAAAATGCTAAAATCTATTAAAGGAGGGGTTTAGATCTTGTGTTATACAAATATTTTTTTCCAACATACTACACAATGGTTACCACAGCAACTATGTTGATTTAGTTTCTAACTCACAAATAAACGGTGCAATTCATGAAATCTGTGACACTTTCCACCCTTTCCATTTAAGAATCCGAGAATACGCATATGTGCACATGTCCGTTTAAATTATAGCACTGTCATTATGCATAAATCAAGTCAATCTCTACTGCATAAGAATGAATGACGAGAGGTAATTCTCTGTTTTCAGCATCCACCTGCCTTGGTGGGGATGTTTCTGTAAGAGCAGGAACACTGGAGCAGTTATCAGGTTCAAACTGAGTTTAAAAGCTGCCATCAAAACTCAATGAGCAGGATGATGCTGTATATTTTACATGCTGATTGTCTGACACACACACACACACACACACACACACACACACACACACACACACACACACACACACACACACACACGGAGTATGGCGGCTAACACAAGCCAACAAATTATCCAGGCCTTAAAACGGTACTGGAGTCATCTTGAAATTTCTAAGGCGCTGCATTATCCACTTCTGTAGAGTGAAGCCATGAGTCGCTTCTTTAAGATCAGACTGGTAAAAAAAAAAAAAGGAACTAAACCAACAATGTGAACAGCTCAGCACCATCTTTCTTAAGCAACGCTTATTTTCACACATCGGGAATTGAGAAATTGCAACAAAAACAAAACGGAGTCACAGCATTGCACCTTTTACGTGTCATTAATGACAAACACAAGAACTCAACCTCTATGTGAATAAGCTCTCAATTCATAACTCCTGTCATCGTTTCAGTGCGACTCTTGAGCAGAACGTGTATGTAAGCACTGGGTTCATTCATCTGTAAGCTGCTGCGGTTTTGGCAACACCTGCGGTAGCGACGATGCTGTCACTCCTCCCTAAGCCTCTGGAGACTGTACATGCATTTTCATGTATTTTATTTTTTTATATAAACTTTGTGCATGGCAAACTGTGCACACACTTTTCTGAAGTGTGTTTTGATGATGCACAAGTTGTAGACACTAAGCCTCTCCTAAAGCTCCTGCAGGGCAACGAAAGGTGTGTAACTGCAGTGTGTATGTGGGAAGGTTGAAGAAAAGCACACGGTACAGTAAACATGAAGTCTACACACCGTTACTGACATTTCTGATTCTGTTCATGCAAAGACCAAAAACAAGACAGATCCTTTTTTTCCCCTTCCTTTAAAATAATTTTGAAACGAAATCTAAAATAGAAGAACTATAAGGAAAAGCATATGCCCTAGCTACATACGTATGGAGTAGGATAAAACGTTTATGATTGAAGCACAAGCTTTGAAAAACCAAAAAACATCTGTGGACTTTCAAATTTCGGTCTCGCAAAGCCATATGGAGAAAATGCCTTGTGGTCTAATGAAACCAAGGTCAAACTTTAATGCTCATTATTTTAAACTGATATGTTTGGCATAAAGCCAACACAGCTCATCAGCAAAAAACAGTACCTTGTTAGGGGGATTCTGTGTAGCAGGGAATCTAGCTAAAATTGAGGCAAAAGCAAATTGCTCCAAGTATCAAGATATTTTTGTTAAAACTCTGCTGTCTTCTGCCAAACAGCTGAAGAATTTCATCTTTCAATGTGAAAACAACCCAAAGGGGACAGCTAACTGATCCAAAGAAGAAGAACAAGAATACCCTAAATTAGGCTGCCAGAGACCAGACGCCAATCCTATAGAGAACCTCTGAACTGCGAGGATGTAACTGAACTACAAAACATGAGGTATGACTGCAGAAATCTGGTCTGCCACATTAAGAGACACCTACCCAGGCAGACTTACAGCTGTAAACAAAGAAAAAAAAATTATTCTACTTAAGTTTGTAGTCATAACACTTAGCCTTTTATGTAAAATGCAAAAACGTCCGTTTCAAATCTTACCAGTGAAAATATTTTCCTTGATTTCACTCATTAGCGCAATAAAACGTGACATGGCAGTACGGGTGTGTAGACATGTGATAGACCTGCACAAGGCACAGTGCAGCTTCCCTGCACATAGCAGCTCATGGCGTGTCCCATTTACAACGGCAGTATGAAATGTATGATGCTGATGCCCATGCTAACCGTAGCAGCGCTCGCAGTGCCTGCGGGGGTGGCACTGGCTGGGGCCGTGCTTGGGGGGTGGGGGGCGGCATTGGTGGAGGAAGAGGAGGAGGAGGAGGAAGAGGAGGAGGAGGGTTGGGGGGCCTGCTGCTGTAGCCGGCGTGCCCGCTGCCCCTCCCTCACCATCTGGATGATGGCGTCCGCTTCAGCTTCCAGCTGCCGCACCGCAGCCTGGATACTGCTAGCAGAGCCGAGGCTTGATGAACCTGCTGGGCGGAGGGGGGTTGCAAAAAGAAAACCATTAATATAAAAGTCACCAAGTGTGTAGCACAGAGCTGTGTACAGAAAAGGAGCACCACAGGACAAGGGGCATACACCTTTGTCCTTGAGAGCCATAGGGTGTGCTGGGCTTGCCCTATCTCAGCTCTTAATTACTTCATTAAAGCAATTTACACAGCAGGTCAGCACACCAAGCTTTCCTCCTGTCAGTCAAGGGCTAATTACCTTTATTAAATTAAACAAAGCTTCTTCACAAAAATTCCGAAAAGCAGCTCTGCATTGCTATGGCTGACTAGGTGTGTGGCACTGACACATTGGTGAAGGAATTCAAACCAGAGGCTTGCCAAGCCAGGCTGAATCACCGGGAGCAGGAAATGTGACTCACACTAAATTCTTGAAGCATATCACTGGCTAGACTAGTCAGAGCTGATACATTCAATTTATCAATAATTGATGGAGGCAGCATAGCCTAGACAGGCTAGCAGGAGTAATTTTCAACCAGAGCGATCGGAGAGGCTGTAGAGGGCCAGGCCGTCCCACAGGTAAAACGTGAGCAAGTCAGTTCCATCTATCAGGTCTACATCAGGACACAGAACGTAGAGCAAGTACGAGAAGCGCGCTTCAGAGGAGCCACTGGCGTGGGTGCGAGCGGAGTATACCTACCCAGCCGGCCCGTCTGCTTGGCCTTCTTGTTGGCGCGGCGCGTGTCCTCGCGTAGTTGGATGATCACCTGCAGCACGCGCAGGAAGAACTTCTGCGTGGATGTCTTGGAGGTGAGGGAGCTCATGGAGGGCAGCTGTAGTTCGCGCCCGCCCAGTGTGCGCCTCTGGGCCGCCACAATCACCACATTCTCCGCCCCATCAAACCTGTACGTGCGGAACGGTCAGTACAAGCGACTACTCCAACCCAACCATTGCGTTCAAGTCCGAGATCTTTATTCTTCAGGGGTTTTGAATATCAGTACTAAATGTTCACAAGTTCAGTCTTTCTTTAAGGATACCTTTATTTTAGCAGTAGGAATTTTCATGCAGCAGAGAGTACTTTAAATAGTTCTGCACAGTGGGATATATCACACACAGTGCCTGTCTGCTTGAACCAGTGTTCACAGGAGATCCCCACAGCCAGGCTCCGCCCTCTCTCACCTGCTGGTTATCTTGCCCTTCTGCCGAGAGGAGTGGGGGGTGTCGTCAGGCCCAGCCTCGGGGGACTGAGAGTCAGCATGAGCTCTCCTCTGCTGCTCCAGGTTGTACTCCCGCAGCTCAGCCAGTAAGGCGCCTGCATGGGAAGGGGTCGGAGGTCACTGCAGCACACAGACAGATCCATATACACGCAGACAATGGATGACTGAACAGACAGCAGGAGTTCACAAATACTGTCAACTTTCACTTCCAATCTGAAACTACACAGGAAGCACAAAGGGGCTGCCATGGGCCATTTAGCTCACCGCACCGCTGAGAGTGGGGCTGAGGAAGAGATGTGGCACTGAATGAATTATTAACACGCGGCAAGATAGCGTCTCGCTGGTGACAGCGACACAGAACAGACGAACGACACCCGAGCTGGAAGCCGACACACTGCTGGCCACGGTGACTGACCGATCTGCTTGCATAGCGTGTAGCCCAGCTGGTGGGCGCCGCTCAGTAACAGGCGCAGCACCGTGTCCCGTGTTGACGCGTCACCCCGTGACAGCTGCAGCAGGATGTTGGCTGCATCCTCAAGGCCCTCCTCAGAGCACGAGTGCGACGTCAACACCTGCGTGAGCAAGAACTTGTGACCACCCAAAACCTGACAAGACACAGTGAAAACCACTCCAAGAACAACTGTATACAGCGATCTATGCTAACAGACGTGTCCATTACCAACACATACACAGCTGTACATGCCTCTAATTATAGATAATCAAGCAACTTGTCACCCACTAACATGGCTTTTCCCTTGGGGGTACTTTTGGAGTAAAGCATTAACAACGGAAGAGACCCTGCCCAGATTCGAACCCAGGCTCATAGCCCACTTAGAAATACCAGACAAGAGGATTAGCCCACTGAGCTAAAGACCTGAGTCTCTTGCCACTGCTAGCCTCCAGATTCTTGTGCTGGCTACAGGGACGTCTGCATGTGTGAGTGTGAACCATAAAGGTACAGAGAGTGACAGTGCCAGTCTGTGGCTAAGAAGCAGCCCTTCAGGCCCAGGAGATCAGCGGCACTCACCTCTACAGAGAGCTGAAGCTGCTTCTCAGTAAGGCCCGTGGAGGCCAGCTTAATGTCGCCGTCCACACTGGTGACAGACACCCGCGGCTTCACTAAAGGGAGCAGAGCAAGCAGTTCTGTGAGGGGGGGGGCAGACATCTGGGGTTCGGCTTTTAGCCTTTTCTTGTTGGCAAAAGTGCAAATTGTGTTCATCTGTAGTACTCAAAGATATCAAGCATACGTTTACCCCCACGACAGGACTGTCTTGGCATGAAAACAGCTGAACATCTCAGACAGTACACAAAAAAACCATACAATGACTAGCTGATTAAAATGAGCCCACCGCGGTCCCATAATAAAACAATCACCCGAGGACCTTTCTGAAAGCCACTGCAAACAGCAGCAATGATCAAATTTAAAAAATAGTTACATACATGTTGACAGGTTTTGAACGGTGAAGTATAGCCCACATTGGAGATGACAGGTGGTACATGGGTTAGAGATTGAGGCATCTGATTGTTGGTTATGTGGAGGTCGTTAGTGATGGCCTTGTGACAACGATTAAAAGCACGAGCCCCTTAAGACCCCCCCCAGGGGGCCTCGCACAGTGACAGTAGAGAGAGGGTTACATGAAAAAAGAAACTAAGGGAAGATGAGAAAAGTTTTGCAAATTTCTAGACAGATTGTCTTTGCATAGTTTTACACTGCACTCAATGCTAGCAACTAGCTAAACTCATGACTAATGTATAACGAACTGTATACAGAAAACTGAAATGTTAATCCTTGATCAGCCGTAACGGTTTTGGACAAGACTTACTACTTGCGAGAGACTGAGTAACGGACAACCTTTCATTGTGTGTGAGGATGCACACGTGCGCACACGCACACGCACGCGCACACATGGGACAAGGACGGCAAGCCAACCCGGACTTTAACTCTAATCTGCATCACACCAGTGAGAGGACCTGCCGTGCAAGAGGGATGGTGACACACTCACTGCCAGAGTGGTAGGAGAATTTACATCACTTGACCTGAAAAAGAATTTTCTATTTTCCCTTTATTTGTGATTATTTTTCACCCAGTGAGAGCAATTTCCTCCGAACCGTGTCTATATACATATACGTTACGGACGGAACTTTGGACTGAACTGAAATGTTACATTTTGTGACAATCTACTTTCATTGTTGCTAAGCTGTTATAAAGATATTTGTATTTTACCTCAGTTTGATATACTGGAACTGTTTACTTACCTGGGATAAAGTGATGAAAGAACAGAGTTGATATATAGAGAGAAACGGAACGTGTAAATGCAATGCATTATCCAAACTAGCCAACCTAGGCAAGTGTTTGAAATGAATGATTTATTAACTTTATGAAAGAGAAATACTTGCCTGTAAAACTGATATTGCTGCTTCTGTGGTCACTGTTAATACTGCTACTGTTGTATTATTTTCTCTGTATAATAACTGTTGTTGGTGTTGAGTAAAATGCCAGTTTGCATTTAGAAATATCTGGTCTCGGCTTGGTTTTGTGCTTGCTACCCCAAGCCCATCGAACCTAGAACTGGCTCAATACCCCCCGAAGCGTGTGTCGTTCCAACACGGGGGCTAAATCAGCGCTACAAAAGCAACCACTGATGTTAGCTGCATCACGTGGGGAGAAGCTCTTACCAGCAGGAGCAACTGAGGCAGAAGAGGAGGCAGGCACTGCAGCAGCTGTGGAGGGTGGCACCAGGACCGGGGCTGGGCCACAAGGAGGTGCTTGTGCCGCACCTGGACCGGTTGCCGTGGCAGCAGTCACCAGAGGCGTGTCGGAGGCTTTGTTGTCAGGCAGAGCGATGGAGATAAGAGAGAGCAGGCGCAGGAGTTTCTCCGTCAGCAGAGAGCTGCGGCGAATCACAGGGTGTGACAGCATGTTCATAAGCTGCCCCAGGGGAGAAGCCTCCAGGCTACCCTGCGCCCCCTCGGCCTCACCAGCACCCCCTGGTAGCATCGTCTTCATGGATGCCTTGCCCTTGCGGCTCACATTCATGTTGTCCAATTTGACCAGAAGGTCCCAGAAGTCTGTGGAAATGCCTAGGGACTGGTGTGCGGTTGAGCCAATGCCAGCAGTAAGAACAGATGGGCCAGCGCAGCTGTTGCTAGGGGCTGGGATGGCAGAGGACATCACCTGGGAAATACCAAAGGACCTGGGGGCTCCGCTTCCTGCTACTAATGCTGCTCCCGCACACAGACGCGAGTCAAGTTCTGAGGTTGGGGAGGAAGACAAAGAGGTGTCTTTTGATCGCTGTTGAGTAAAGTGGCTTGGGAAGACCTGCAGAAAAGGGAAAAAAAAGATAAAACCGGAGGCATGTTACGTCAGTTCAAAGCAGCCGTTGACACTGTACAGTGAAGTAACTGCAGTTCCCCCATCACTCTAACCCCATCACACACCTTGGCCAGCTGGATGAGCGTATCGAGCACGTGCCTGCACACGACTGGGGCGGCCTGTGGGTGGATGTGTACTGTGGAGCCACCGCCTGCACAGGCCACCCCTCCACCAACAGCACTCGCCGTGGACCCCGCTGTGCCGCTGCCCGGGTGGCGCTCTGAATGCTTGCGGCTAGCGGCACGCTGGATCTGGAAAATGTTGGTGCGGCAGCCCAGAGCTGCATCCATGGAGACGGAGAGCCAAGAAAGCTGGGCGGAGCTTCGGGCTTCCATGCGGTTCAGCAGGTCCAGTGAGGACGACACAGATGGAGAAAGCGAGGAGGATGAGGAAGAGGATGATGAGGAAAACGGGGCACCCTTAGTCTCAGCCAAACCTGGCGCACGCTTGCCCCTGGCATCTTCGGTGGTGGAGGCAACAGCACGGGCTGACTCCAGGCAGAGCTCACTCTCACTGCTCCGCTGCAGTATGGACAGAAGGCTGCGGATCACCCAGCTGCGTGTCTGCGAGTGGTAGCACAGGTTACGCAGCACACGGTGCAGCCGGCTGGTGTTCAGCTTGGGTTCATCTACAAACAGCAGCACGAGCAGGCAGGAGAGAGCCTCGTGGTCAAGGAGGAGACGGCCGCGCAGACGCAGCAGGGAGTCCACATTGGAGCTGGACGGCCTGAAGAGAGACAGGAAGCCTTTATACAGCTCCACATCCGCAGCACCATTCATACACCACTGCACTTTTAACAATGATGCGCAAAGACACACACCTAATATGGTGGTGAGCAGATGTTGCATTCGTGAGCATGCAGACCTTGTGCAAAATTTAAAAACTGTTCTAGAGCTGTATGGAAGCATATAGTGAAGACACTGATGATATCGCCAAGGGACATTCAGACGAGGGAAAGCTGGGGTGGTAAACGTGAAAGTATTAAACAGCTGCGAGACACAAATGGCAGTACAAAATTTCCCAGCAGTTTTAGTGATGGACTCATCTTAGGTCTTTGATTCTCCGATGAGTTGTTTTCAGGATTTCCATCAAAGAGAACTGACAAAACACTGAAAACCTAACTACAGCAATTACCGTTCTGTTCTATGCATTAGACAATCAGCTGGCCTCCTCTCTCACAAAATACACCTCTTAGCCCAGCCAATCTGGTCCACAGAGACCTCCTCATACTGAACTTAAAATGCCATCATCCTTTCAGCTGTCATCTTACTACCACGTCTACCACATTCTTCCCTTCAGCAATTAAGGCAGATTTCACACAGTTTAAGGTAAGCGGCAGTTAAACCCAGTTGTCAAATGTAAATAACCTGTTATTTGATGCCCCCTCCCTTCACACCAATTCCTCTCTGAGCACCATTACTGATCATCATGACCCTTGCTCTTGCTTATTTTTAACTGATCCTGAAATTTCCCAGTTTGAATCTCAGCAGTAAAGGGGTAACACGCCTGGATAAAAAAAAAAAAATTAATTTCAACCCTGTGGCCATCATGCAAGCTTCCATCCTCCCCAATTCAAGATAAATAGACATCTTAGCACCACCTGTTCCCCTCCCCATTCTCACCGGCTGTGGTTGGCTGCCCCACCCATCTGGAAAGCTCCGCCCCTCTGCACAGCCAGACGTGTGTACTGCACGCCGCGGTTAGAGCCCAGCCGGCTGGTGAAGGCAGGAGAGCGGAGGATAGCGGAAAGGGCAGAGGAGGAGCTGTGGCCGAAGAGACGCTCGTGCATGAGCTGTCGGTGGCGGGCCTCCTGCTCTCGCCGCAGCGCGGCCGCCTCCGCGGCGATGTCGGGCGGCATCACGGCCAGCACGCTGTCCTCCATGTCCTCCAGCACACTGCGCCGCAGCTCCGAAGGCAGCGTCTGGATGAAGGTGACCGGGTCCAGGGGCTGGTCGCCCTGCATGGGCTGCTGGGAAAGCTCCCGCCGCTGCTGCTCAGCCCGCTGCTGGGCCAGAACCTGGAGGGAGGGGGGCACAACACAGCAACCAAACAGTCAGGACTGTCCTTACTCTTCTACCTCGCAGAGTCATGAAAAACATTCCTACGTTTTTCAAACATCTCAAGCAACATTAAAGTCTTAACATACGTAGCGTCATACAGCAGGGTGTACCATGGCAGAGCCACTGGTATTTTAGCATGTTTTCACAAGTACAACAGTATGAAGAAGAAGGAAAAAAAATAAATAAAAAATTCAGTTTGCGCATTCAAGTGCCGATTCCCTTTCAACTTGAGAGATCTTTGAAGTAGAACATAAAAAAAAAAAAAAAAAAAAAAAAAAAAGACCACTTCAAGAAGAATGAATTACAAAAGAATTTGAGCATGGAAGGCTGAAGTCAAAAGCACATCTGCTGTCACTTCTAGGCTACACTGACGTCCACTTAATGGCCATTTCACTTAACGACCTAGTCATTGGAATGGAACTGGGGCAATAAACAAGGAGAGGACGTATGAATCTCTGAGGACAGAACGGCCAATATTTCCAAAACAGACCTTAAATGTGGACTTGTCAGACCTCAGCACACTTTTCCACTTCACATCAGTCCATCCCAGTTGAGCTAAGGCCCATGAAAAGCCATCGGCATTTCTGGATGTTGTGTACGGCTTCTGTTATACTCTGTAAAGTTTTAGCTTGCATTTACAGATTTTTTATTTTTTTTTAAACCGACGAAGTATTCCTGAAGTACTCTCGAGCCCATGTTGTTATATCTTTTATTGTCTGATGTCGGTTTTGAATGCCGCTGGAGGGATCGAAGATCACACGCGTTCAGTGTTGGCTTTCGTCCTTGGCCTTTACGCACACGTCTGTTAGCAGATTCTTTGATTGTTTTGATGATGTTACCAATGACCACTGATGTTGATGAGCAACATTATTCTTAAACTGACTTTTCTCGTGCTGTTGTGCCCACAGTGGTGAATCTCTCCCCGTTGCTGGCACCTCTTGCCAATTAACCTGTTTACCTGTGAAATGTTTCAGTCGGCATTTCTTTTTTTTTTTTTTTTTTTTTAAAAAAAAAAAGCTTCTCATGGTTTTCTTGCACCTGTCCCAACTTTTTCCAAACTGTTTTGCAGCCAAATTCATAGCTATCATTTATTTACAAAATGCAATACAGTTGATCAGTTTCAACTTTAAATATGTTGTCTCTGTGCTGTATTCTACTGAACACGTCTTAAAGGATTTTTAAATTGTTGCATATTGTTTTTTTACATTTTACAAAACTTCCTTAAATTTTTGTTGGAATTGGGGTTGTAATACAGTCTCTTCCAACACTCAGAATGCAGAATAATTCCTACCAAAAGTATATGATATGGATGGTGTAAATAAACAGCAAAAGTAACTTATTATGCACTAAAAGAAACAGCTTATAAACCCTCCCACCACCAACACCACAAATTCCTTGAGCAGTCCATGTATGAAACAGCCAAAACACATTCTCTGACACTAACCTCTTCTTGAATGGCAGGAGGCAAAGCAGCCAGGAACTCTGGGCTCACTTCTGTGATTCCAGCACCAGTGCCAAGAACAGCCGCGGTGGACGCCGACAGTGTGGGAGCAGCAGAAACTCTTGATGGAGGCCTGATGCCCAGCTGGTTCTGGAGAACCTCTCGACGGATATCTTCAGGAAGGGCTGCCAGGAAAGAGGGGTCCACTCCTTCTGGTAAGCTGATGCCTAGCAACAAAACATGAACAGTTAAGACAAAAGCGCGAAGAAAATAAGACATATGGTACAGGGAAGGGGGAACTACTAATAAAATTAACACAATGAAAATAATTGCAACATTTGTGCAGCCAACTTGATGCCACTTAGATACTGCAATCTGCTCCTCGTTTCATGAAGCTAGAAACCAACCCGCAAGAGGATCCTCCTCCTCACTGCTGGTAGAAGGAAGGGGCTCCTCTTGGATAGCCCGAGATTGGCTGTCTCCGCTGCCAGTCGGAGGCACGCCATCACCAGGAGGGGACACAGCTTCACACCTGTAAAGGATAAGGTATGATGAACACAATCAAGGAATAACTGAGCATGTACCCAAAAAACTATTCTTATTCATATCTGTCTGTCTGCTACAGTGATTCCCAACTGGTGGGTCACAGTCCAAAAGTGGGCACACGTACCGAATGAACCGCGTGAATCACGATCATGTAACATTTGTCAAAAAAAGCTGACATATTGAAGTATAGTGCATTTTCAGTACAGTGCTTTCATTGCGAACTGTTCCCAGTTGTAGCGGCTAATGGACAGCTACTTGACAGCAAATGCTACCCATTAGCGGTCTTTTAAAATTTTCACCACATTCTGTTGCCATCCGATTTTTTTAATGCGGTATTTCCAGTTAATGATAACATTAAATTCTGTGCAAAAAAAAAAAAAAAGCACTAGGAACATTCTAGGCACCAGAAACTCAATATATCATTTCAAATAAAAAAATTTTATAACATTGAAAAAACACGTGGTTTTTGAAAATAATGATTTAATTGATTTAACTTTTGTGTGGACCTTGCACTACTGACCAAGTAGAAATATAGACGCTGAAGTTGGACCAGTTGGAAACCACTGGTCTAGTACATCATCGTCCAAGTAATATCAGAGCCAGACAGTAAAAGGTGCATGTAAAAGGCAACACAACCCTCCAGTCTGTGAGCCAGCAACCTGATAGGGACCAGTTAAGAGACAGTATGGTCTTTCCAGTCATAAACCAGCAAACCCCAATTTCAATCAGGCTAGTACTGCCTAACAGACACTTATAGGACACCAAACTGTAAACATTTAAGCATAGCTCTACCTGCCAGAAAGCCTGCAACTGTAAGCATTGATTTATCAGTAAATGCTGTATCAAAACATCTTTCCATATGCTGCCATTTAATAAAGCATCCATCCTTACACTGCTTCTAGACACATAAAAATAATTAAATAAAAGTCGACTAGTGTAAAGCTCACCCCGCCTCTCCACCTGTCTGCCTGTCGGTCTGGGAACCATCCTGGCCTGCAGGCAGCTCCTGAACCACATGGCTATCCTGAGCAGGGCTGGAGGAAGACTCGTCCTGAGTGGCAGAGGTAGGGCTGCTTGTGTCCATAGGCGAGCCCTCCCGGTGTGATGAGCCTGTTGCTAGGGGCTCTGAGCTCTCTACCCTCTCTGGGCTGAGGGAGGCTGGACAGAGGACGCCCAGGACAGTTGGGCACACAGAGGTGAAAGACTGCATAAAAACATGGACAGCTCCACAACAGCTGATGTAGAATAAATTTAATTCAAATTTGAGCTCTCAGAAGCATTCAGGAAGTATCCTTGGCTGAAATTTACAACAGAAGATTCTCTACTGAGCAGTACACAAAAGTTGCGTCTTGATTTCTGCTTTACTGTCTCAATATATGATATAGTTGTCTAATCTTTTCAATATTCCCTCTTCAAAATACAGGATGCGAAAAGTGAGTCTCACTTAAGCATTGTACTGAAACGACAGAGCTGTCTAACAGAAAATGAAGCAGCTACAAGCACTTTGAATACACTGCACTACCCATGTTGTTTTTACCTGAGCAAGCTTGCTATTGTCAAATTTACTTAATCCCTTTTTTTAACATCTACACCAATGGCTTAACCAGCAAGAAAATTACATCTCCTTCCATCGTTCATGAATATCAAGTCATTTAACCTTGACTTCTGCATTAGATGAGGAAATGGAGGATGGAAAAGTGGTCTCGTAGTACTTTTAGGTCGATACTTAAATAATCGTTCTGCTACCGGGAGACGATTTTAACGGAAAACAGAAACTGGCTCAGAGCCCATCAAAGTCTCATTTTAAACAAACAAGTTTTATAATTTTTTTTTTTTTTTTTTTTCTTTTCTTCTCTGAATGAACAATATATGAATTGTAAATGCTTGGATGCTTCACATATAAGAATTTTAATCAACTTGCCAAAACATGCAATGCCTACCAATAGTTGGTGCAGGGGACATCTCCATCTGGGACGCTTCCGCCTCACAGCTTGGCCTGTCGGCAGCAGAAACCTCAGGTAGCTCCGCTACAGCTAAGGCTGCCAGCGAATCAGCATGCGGCTCAGGTAGCAGCAACTCTGCAATTGGCTGGTGCACCTGCTGATTGACGGCTGCCTCCAGAGAGACCAGGCCCGGCTCTTGGGGAGGCACAGGTGCAGTGGGCGTGGCCTCGCCGGATGGGGGTGCAGTAAGAAAACCCTCGGACACTCGAGGCGGGTCCAGGCATGAGGAAATGCCACACTGGTTCTGTTCGCCATCTGTGTAATGTCACATAACAGCAGAAGAGAGAGAACAGCTAAAGAGAAAGAACGTCTCAGTGAGTTTATACCTGCATTTCAACTGGTGCCACAATACACTGCTGTTCAGGGGCTGCAATGGGGAAGGCAGTAAGTTGTATAGTTATCTCCAGCGAGGGGCAGAATATCCCAGCCCCCAACAACAACACAACTTACTACCTCACCTCAGCACAGACATGGAATTTTAATACACTTGTGTGTGCAGTTTGACAAATACATCACAAAATACACCATTTTATTGGCATATAAAACAATTTAATCACTCAACAGATAATTGTACTTTGGCAGACCATTCAACAAACTTTTTTGTTCAAGTGGTTAGACACTTATATACAGACACCTGCCCATAATCTCTATATCCCACCTATTGACCCCTTTGTAAAAATCATGCCAGCTGTTAACACTCAGTAGCTTTGAGAACCTTCTTAGCGTATGCGATTACCGTGGGAAAGACAGTAGACTGTATAGTTATCTCCCAGATCTGGTGTGATCCTAAAACTATACAAACTACTACCTCATCCCAAAGCACGCAAGACTGTGGGGTACTGAGCAGGCCCACGTGCCAGTCGACGGTCGTGCCCGCGTGCCAGTCGACAGCTGTGCCCACGTGCCCTTTTCCACTGAATTAGCGCAAAAGGGAGGGGAAAAAAAGATTATAGACTTCAAAGAATAGGATTAGATGTAAAGCTCTGCAAAAAATGTCACAACAAACTCATCTGAGGAAAAGGCACCGTTTATGCAAGAGAAAACCACACACCCTGTCGTGGCACATACAAATAAAATACATGTTGGGGTGTGTTATACAGCCCTGACAAACTATATTAAATCTGTAGAAATGCACATCCCATAGTGCTTCACTCCGCTTATTCCACAGTAATTTGCCAACAGTTACAGTTTATTAAACAAGAACAGATGGATATTCTTTACTGTTAATTATAACTATCTCAGTAGGGTAATCTCAATACCATGAGTATAATTTTGATCTTAAAGATCAAATCCACCAATTTATAGACATGGCCCTTGGATTCAAATGCCTACATCTCAGACACATGCTGTTCGTGTACATCAACAGCTTCAGACCAAACAGAATTTAAAAACTCAGAACAGCCACAATATAATTTCAAACAATAGCCTTTAAATACACTACATATGACACAGAATGTAAAATTTAAAAAATAAAATGCTTTAGACAGGAAATGTGACAGAAGCCATACCTGCTGACATCTGACCTGTGCCGTTAACAGTCCTCAGCGCAGAACTCTTTAAAAAAAATAAAATAAAAAAATAAAAAAAAAATAAAAAAAAAGGGGAAAATATTACAAACAGATAAGAACAGGTAAGAGAAAAAACAACCTAACTACTTTCACAAATGGACGAGCCACTGACATGCCCATAAGCCCTTCATCACCCCTCCATCCTCACCGCGAGACTGAGAGTTTGCTCCTCACTCTCTTCTGCACCAGCGCCGCTCTTATCGTTCTGTTTCGCCTCCTCTTCCTCGACCAGCTGCCGCCTCCTCTTCTCCCTTCGCTCCTCTAGCTCCTCATCCCGCAAGCTCTCCAGGTGCTGTAGGACAGGTACCTTCACCACTGGGGAAAGGGTGTGGGGAGGGGCGGGGGGGTGTGAGCACTGGGACTGGGACACGGTATACGAGTGTAGCCATAAAACACACCCTTTACGTTAGCTTGAAAAAACACTGGCCAATCAGAGGCCAGCACTGTATCATGGGAACAACAGAAACGGGCGACCCACCTGCCACACAGTTGTGCATGCTTTCAGCGTCCAGCACTTTGCACTCGTCTGTCCATCTAGTCAAGGCGGTGGGGATACTGGAGAGCGTGCCTTAGAAGGAGGCAGGCAGTCGAGGTGAGAGCATGAATTAGGGAACCAGCCAAGAAGCTCTACAGCAACTCAATAAAAGGCCCTGGAGTCCAAGCAGAAGCCTGGGTCTACAGCATGCGATGCCTGCCATCAGCATACCTGCTTGCCCCCCCGTGCTGCTCTGCTCATGGAAGAAGTCGTCCAGCAGCTCGTCGTCGGAGCGGGCGATGATGTGCACGTCCTCGTTGCCCACGAGCAGGCGGGCGCGGCCTCGGGACTGCAGGGGCAGAGAGCTGGAGAGCTGCAGGATGTCCGCTGCCGCGCTGGGGCCCAGCAGTCTGCAAGGAGTACAGCCACTCCACTTTACAACAGCACTATGTAATCACACTGCGGCACAGAACATCAAGCCTGTGCAAAAGCTCATTCAAAGGTGCAGTTTAGTGAGGTGCCGTACTGTGGGTACACATTAGAAACACTGGGCAGCCGGCACTTCAGCTGAGCAGACTTAAGGCTACAAATACTATACAGCCTGAGACCCCCACAAAAACAGGTTTACATTCACTCTGTGGCAAAGTACACTCTTTATACGGTCAACCACTGTCCAGTAACCTGGACAACTTTCATTAACAACACAGGTCCAGTATAACACTGGTACAGCCTTCCTTGAAATGAAATATGGGCTCCAAACAATTAAAATATAGAAAGGCAGCAAAACCAATGTCTTGTCTACTGCAGCAAATGGTTAACTATTTAATGGTTTCCATACAGTAGAAATCATACTTTTATTAAGCAGCAAACACACGGAGGGATCAACTGCCACCGGGGCAGAAGGCGACACCTACCTCTGCAGAATGAGGGGAGGGTTGGGCTGTCGGTTGCCAGGGTAATGCACATGAATGGTGTGGCCCGTGTTGGCCGTGAGCTGCCGCAGCGTGCGCTGTGTCCGGCCCACGCCCTGAGCCAGGCGACCCCCAGTGCCTGTGGCCCCTAGTGTGAGTGAGCCATGGTCGGCATGCCGGACCATGAGAGGGTGGGAGCTGGGGATGTTCCCAGGAGAGGGAGGGATATCCGCTGGACAGTAACAAAAAGGCAAGACGACACAGCTGCTACTCTGGGGTCTGCAGCTTTACAGTACCACAACCAACACACTGCTGCTAAACGTGTGAGTGAGCTAAAGTTTTTCCACCAATATCTAAGTATAAAAACATGAAATGGAATGAGTCACATTTGTGACTGGGATTAGACACTGCAATGCAACTTACTTGTGGTAGAAAACATGTTGTCAAACTCTATAATGAGATCGTCATCACGATCAAATCTCTCGAAACGAATGTGTGGAGCAGCATTGATATCAGGATAGTCTTCATCAAGCTCCATCTCTGAGCCCTCATCATCGTCATCCTCGTCACCTTCATCATCATCCTAAGGATGATGGGACATAAAATTGTAAAATCTGCCTTTCTGTAAAACCTTCATCACCATGTCTATTAATGAAATTTTACAAAACCACCTGACCTGATCATCTTCCTCTTCTTCCTCCTCCTCCTCTTCTTCATCTTGACTGTCCTCATCTTCGTTGCTGCCACTGGAATCTTCCTCCTGAGTGTGCTCCTCATCCTCAGGCTCTAGAATGTTCATGGAATCTGAGACAGACATATAACGTCGTATGAGGTGAACGAGAAACTAATAAAAACACCCTAATAATTTTATCAGGGAACTCCAGTTTAGTACAAATTAAGTGCTAATTATGTACAGCTTTATTGAGGTCAGGATGAGTATAGCTGCACAGGTACGTAATGTGCACACCTTCTCTGTTGGCCTGCAGCGTTGACGCCTGGCTCAGGTTGGAAGGAGCCTCATCCATCAGCACGTCCTCCTGCGATTCGTCCTCGGTGCTGCGTCCAACTGAAGGAAGGATAGGACACACTCAGCCAATCATGTGCTGTCAGGTCACACACAGTCACTCCCTGCTCACCAGCGCTCTTACCAATGATGGTGCTGTTAACAGTCCCTGGGTCTCTCTCCAGAAGCTCATCTATTAAGTCCACCAGTTCATTTTCCACCTTCACACAGAAAAGAAAAACATTTCTCTTTCCCTCTCAGTTCATAAAAGATTAGCAATGCAACATGGCTTAGAAAAAGAGCATCAGTGAGACCCAACTGTTTTCTTACGATCATGGTCAGGGAGAACACACCTGCATCTCCTGTGTGGTGAGAACCTCAGGCTGCCCAGCAATGACCACGGTGTCCCCTTCGCTCTCCCCGTCCATTAAGTCGGCATCTGTGCCCTGTGCAGGGGCAGTGCCCTCCACAGGCTCTGCCTCCCCAGAATCCCCTGGGAAAAGTGGGGGCAACTGTGAGTGGAAGTGAAGAGGCTGAACAGAAGTTACACACAAACGTGAAGTGCACGCACATGTGTGCATGTATGCGTGTGCGAGTTACCTGGCTCCTGCGTGTTGCTGCTGCTGTCCCTGGCAGTCCCAGCTGTTTCATGGTCTGCCTTGCTCTTGCTGGAGCTGCCTTTGCTGCCGAACAGACTGCTGGGCTGATTCACTATACGGGACAGCGTTTCCAGGGGTTTCAGTGCTGCGTTCACCGTGTTGGCCATGTTGGGACTGGCACAGCAGGCGAGGAGAGGGGCACAAAGACACACTCAGGCAGCAAATCAGAGACAGGCGCTGGATTCAAGCACCAAGTATCACACCTCTGTCACTCTGACTGCTCACTTCTACACATCTTTCATCAGGAATATCTTACTACCTCAGTCAAAGAAAAGAGGAACAAAAAAAGATCTGAAGGAAACTCATACAACCACCTAGAGACACGATATCCATCATTCATATGATACCCACAGCACTGGAGTTAATCAAGCAGCACATCCTGGAACAATTACATTGCTACAAAGCTACAACAGCCGAGTTCCTAAGCCCGTCAGGCTGACAATACCTGGAGAGGTCGAGGCTGTGCGGCACGCGTGCCAAGTCGTTCACCAGGCCCTTCTTTAGAAACAGGCGGATGATGTTGTTGACACCGTTGTGCTGCGTCTTGGCGGTGGCTGTGCTGTAGAAGCTGGAGGTGGAGGGGCACGACTCCATGATGGTGCTGATGATGCACATCACAGCCTGGAGCCTGTGGTGGAGACACGCATGAACGGCCATACACACTGCTCACGCACATCATTTCACAAGGTCTACTGCCCGTACACACTTCGGCATGAAAAGTCCCATGACAGGGCGAACGTGCAGCGCCCTCACCGAGCATGCTTCTCTGTGCTCTCTGCCATGGCCAGAGCACGACTCAGCGCCGCCTTCACCTCGTTCACCAGTGCCACCTGGGCATCAGTGCCTGTGCCCGCGGCTGCCAGACTGGCCAGGAACAAGCGTGCCAATGCAGGGGTGTCCTTGTCTTCTGAGTTTTGGGTGTTAGGAAGAAGGTGGTCCAGTACAAAGGCCAGAACGCTGCAGTCCTTTTTATTTGTGGGGGGGGGGGGGGGGCAAATGTTAGGTAAATGTTAATTA